>MU277389.1:0-10153 GCA_022160305.1 Artomyces pyxidatus | reverse complement strand
CGGCAGGCACGGGCGCAGGAGCTGGCGCGGGCACGGGAGCGGGCACAGGAGCGGGAGGGGGAGCGGCGGCGGCATCGGTATCAATATTGAGCGCGTTGAGTTGAGCCGCAAGGAAGTCGGCTTCCCTCGCCTGATACTGTGCGAGCGCATGGTGGGCCTCAGCCTCGCTGCCATAACGCCTGTGGATGGCGTTGGCGACACCAAGCACATTGGGCGCCGCTTTGGCCCTAACGTGACATGTAAGGAGGGTACGCGTTGAGATCTTGGCGAGCTTACCATTCCCTGTAAACCCCGGGATTGTGGCCGCGAAATACAACATAGTAGCGGGGAGACGTCGCTAGATTGCTCATTGCGGATATCTGCGATGCGGTGGTATCAGAGTGCGTTGAGGGGGGGCCGACGAGGACTCACCTGCGCGAGGGGGATGAGGGTGGACAGGATGAGGGGCCATCGGCTTCGCGACTTCTTATATGTTGTGGCAGCGGTGAGAACAAAGACCACGGATTTGGGAAGCTCGTGGATGAGGGGGGACAGATATGTCGAGTAAACATCTATATAGAGAAGGAGCAAGATCAGCGGTGTCCGACGTGAAATGGAGCAGGAAGACCTGTAAATTGTTGGGGGGCTAACAAGGCCAAATAATACGGGCCCTGCTCGAGCTGGGGAGCAGCGGGGACATGTATCCCTGACCGACGCGATGACTTGGAGCACCAAAGAACAACTCGCTTACCTTCACTCCCAACTCCCCGTCTACCGGCAGCACAAGCGCGAGCAGACGACGAGCCAGTTCTGGCTCACGTTCGAACCCGAATGGTTCAAACGGTACCCAGAAGACCCGTCGTCGACGCCCAAGCCGCCCCCTACCGTGTCATCTAAAAAGCAAAAGGAGCCGCCCACAACGCGGAAGGTTCGTCTCAGCGATGTATATGATTTTTCCTGGACTAAAGATATGGTCAGCGGCTGCGCGACTGGTTTTCGAACAATACCCGTTGCGACCCGGATGGTCTTGTGCAATCCGGCAGAACTGTTCTCAATCTCACTGGCAAGTCCGGGACGCGCCAGGCAACCCCTTCGCAGGTTTTTCAAAAGCTATACTATTACCGGCTCAAGCCTATCGTCGACGCAGCTTACGAGGAGCACAAGAAGAGCCGTCCCGAAGGCGTAGCCCCCCAATCGATGGTGAATTTCCGCAACATCAAGTGTGAGGAGTTGCTGGAGCTCGAGCCCGTCGAGGTGCAGGAGGAAGTGAAGAGAGTCCATGCTCAAGGCGCAAAGGGGAAAAAGGCGGCAATGAAGAAAGAGCCTTCCGCCTCGCCCTCACCGATTGCTGGCGCGTCCGACGCGTCCAACGCGTCCAACGCGTTGGGGATGTTGGGCGAGTCGGGCACGTCGGGCACGTCGGGCGAAACGGGCGAGTCGGGCGAGTCGGGCGAGGGGGGCGCGTCAAGCGCGGCAGGCGCGTCGAGCACGTCGAGCACGGCGAAAGCCTCAGCGACGTCGGGTGATGCGAAGAGTCGCACTGTTAATGAGCTAGAGGAATACGAATCGTGAGTTTCACAGTCGCTCGCTCATGGACGAATTGACTTACGCTCATCCAAGTGCTATTGCTGCGTTGCCACGAACCATGGTGGTTATGTTGAGGGAGGTCTTGCAGAAGACGGGGTGGGTGGGCACTGTGATCCTCGGAGGACCTAGGCCAGGCAAGGGTGGCCGTCTAGAATCGTTCTCGTGAGTACAACTTCGTTCGAGACTTTGACTTACATAGATACTGACCGTCGCGCCCAGGGTGCATACAACCGTGCCACGGGTCTGCAATTTCGCAAAGGCCTACAAGGACTTTGAGAAGACCGTGGAGTTGCCCTTCATCAATTATCTCGATGATGTATATCGTCAGTTTTGCTCACATATAGACTCTGGCACTATCTGACACACCTTGTAGCAATTGACGAGTGCGCGAAATATGCGCTCCCAGGGACCATTGACCCTACCACCGAAGAGTCCGCGAAGCGAGCGTTAACGAGCGCGAACGACGCCACGCAGGATGGTACGCAGTCGACGTCGGTAGCAAACACGCCACCGGCGGCCCGGACGCCGGCACCCGACGCGCTCGAGGCGCCCAAAGTACCCGAGGCGCCCGACGTGGGCGCTACAGACAGCTCCGCCGATGTCGACGGCAGCGACCAAGCGACCAAGAAGAGCGCGAAAGCCACGAAGAAGGGCGCGAAAGGCGCGAAGGCTGCGAAGTCCTCGGGGGAGAAGCCGGCGCGCCCGCTGACCGCATACGAGGAAAAACAAAAGCAACGTATTGCCGAAAACCAAGCGCTCATGCGCGAAATGGGCCTCATCGGACATGGCCTATTCGACGATCCCGCCTTCAAGAAGAAGGAAGTCTCCAAGCCCAAGGCTAGGCCGAAGCCTAAGCCGGCCTACAAAGGTCCTCTGCGCAGATCGAGCCGTATGTCGGGGTCGAGTGTCAATAACACGTAAGTTTGTGGCCATGTACGCAATGTTGTTGTCTGACATACAGAATAGGGCACTGGACGGGTCCGCGGACGAACAGATGGACGAAGACAACGGCGAGGAGGAGGAGGATGACCGGGCGGGGGGAGGTAGGGTCAGCCAGGCGGGCGAGGAGGAGGAGGAGGAGGAGGAGGAGGAGGAGACAACGGAACAGCCAACGACGAACGCGAAGGACAGCGACATCCCTGCAGTATCCGAAGTCACTGCGCTGGAGACATCCACGGTAGACACTGGCGTCGAGCACGATATAAACGACGCGACTCGACCCCACCCTGCAAGTTTGCTCGAAGACCGGCGTGCAGAACGCGCGCAATCCGTTCCGCCCACTTCACCCGCTCAACCAACGCAGCCCGCACCAACTGCTCAAACCACACAGCTCGCGCAACCAGCACAGGTCCCACACGCGGCCGCGGAGCACGGCAAAGACGGCGTGGACACTATGCCGGGCATCGAAGAGGATGTCGGTAGCGGCGGGGGGCGGGACTCGTGTGAGGCGGAGATGATTGCTGAAAGCGACGCATCGAACAATGTGGGAGCGGGAGGGGAAGTCGAGGAAGCCGAAGGCATGGACGCCGACAATGTTGATGCGCATATGCTGGCCGCGCTGACAGCGCTGGAGGACCTCGAGACCCGCCGAGTAGAGAAACAGTTTATCGTTGAAACGAGAAACGCTCTTGAAGGCGCACTCGATAGCGATGACTGGTCTGAACTTTTGGGACTCTGGCTACGGCTAGAGTTCCAGCTTGGGTATCCTGCCAGAGATGTAAGTCCTTGGTTGGTGAATAGTATTCGCGCAGTGAGACTCACCTTTCGCGCAGGATGGAACCCAGAAATTGGGGAACACAGGGCGTCCCGGGGAAATGTCGCGCTGGATAAAGCGACATCGCGACTACACGAAACCGCCAGAGATCAGCAGCCTGTCCGACTACGCCAATGCCTTCCGTATGTGGTGGTCGGGGCTTCAGCCCAGCTGGAGGGGGGACAGGTGGCCGATGAAGCGTGCCGTGAATGCTGGCGAACGCTGGGAAGCAACGCTGAAAGGGGGAGCGAATGGGATCGTCATTGTGTTGATCATGTTATCGTGGTGGGCGGACGCTATTGAGGACGAGAACGAGGAGAGAGAGTTGTCGAGCATGATAGAAGACGTCTCGTGGGTGGTGGGAGAGATGCTGAAGGCGGGAGGAAGAAAAAGGGCGGCGGATGAGGCGCTGGGGAACGAGGCGAAAAGGTGAGGAGGCAGCCACGTACCAGGCCTGTTATAGAGAAACTAACGGTCCTGCTCCTCCATAAACGCAGGCGCAGAACGTAGTGCACAAGACAAAAGCGCGCCAGGAGGTTTGAGGGCGTAGGGCGAGCGGGGGAACGAGGAGGAATAAAGCGAGGAGGGGGTCGGTTGGTAGCAGAAGCGCCCGTAGTAGCCGAAATGAGCAAAGATTGGCGCTGACGCGTGAACACACGTGACTGAATGGGGTGAAATTCCCGCGCAATTCCAACCATGTGGGAACCCAAGCTCTGGTGGGCAGCTCTGTAAAACGACGTTCAGCTAGAGCAGGGCTACGTTTTTTGCGGGAGTACGCTCGTTTAGGCCGTGAGAAATAACCATATATAGCATTCAAGAAAGAAGCCAGTGCCCAAGTCCATATCTGGCTTTTTTCGGAAAATACAGAGAAGCGCCGGGCACCGGAAACCAAATTGGGAAGCGCCCAGGAGCCGCCCGGAATAGAACCGGAGCCCCCGGGCTCCCCGGGATGAGCTGTAAAATGTAGCTGCACGCCGTAAAATTAGCTGCATGTGCTGTGCTGTAAAATGTACGATGTATTTTAGCTGGCCTGTTGTAAAAGTAGCTGCAGAAAACGGAGCTGTAGCTAAATTTACAGCACATGCCCTGCTCTAGCAGGGTTTCGTAACAAAAGTGACCACCACGGCTCCCGGAACAAAGCGTGCATAGTATGCGCCGACAAAGCAGTGGCCTGTGAGGACCTGGATGATGCGGGAGAGAGTCGCGCGGGACCCCTCGAACTTGCGAATGAATTTCGGCAGCTTGTCCTTTGGCGGGTCGCGTAGGGCGACGGCCGATTGGTTCGTTTGTGACGCCTTCCGCCATTCGGCGGACCAGCCCTTCACAGCGGCAGACTTCGCGGCTTCTCGTGAGAAAGAGATGGACGCTCCGCTTTGGATGGGCGGGCGATCAACTGCTTCCTTTGCGAGTTTGTCCGACCTTTCGTTTCCCTTGATGCCCTTGTGGGCTGGCGCCCACTGAACGGAAATGCGGAGGGCGGCAGATTCTGTCAACAGAAGATCAACGTTCTTGCGGAAGATGATAGAAGCAGCTTGCGCGGGGTGCGCGGTTGAGTCATAAATCGTACTGATCGCGGATGTGTTGTCCGCGAAGATGTGGACGTGCGAAATGTCCGCCTCGCGCAGTGGGCTGTCCTGCTCAGTTAAGAGTGCACGGATGCGTACCGAAGCGGCGGCGAGGGCGAACATCTCGCCGTCATAGACGCCAGCCTTCTGGCCTAGCCCGTATTGTCCCCGAGCGATCTCGGATCCTTCGTAGAAAATAGTGTACGACGCACCGGATTTGATCTTTCCACCGCGGGCGGCATGTCTTGACCCGTCTGTGAAAACCGCGATTGTGTTGCTGTTGAGTGCCAGCTCCGCTTCGAGGTTTTTGATGGTGGCTGTGGCTGCACGCTTCCCTTCGGCGGAAGAAGGTACTGTGGCGTTGAAGGTGAGTCTGTCTCCCCACTTATTGCCGCGCTCCCATGGAGCGAGCGTGTAAGCAGTGAGGCGCTCGCCTTGTGCATCTGTGAGGGCCGCGAGGCGCCAGAGATTGGAGTGGGGAGTTTTTGCAGAGTGAGCTGCTGGGGGGGGGGGGGGGGGGGGGGGGGGGGGAGGGTGGCGGGGGACTCCACGCTGCAGGGAGTCTCGAGAGGAGCTGTGAATTGCTCGGAAGAGTGCGCAGCCAGATAGCTGCATTAGTGACTAGCTTAGTCAGTAGGTGCGGGATAGGAAGAATGGCTGCGATGTGATGCATCGCTGTGCTTGGAGTGGTGCGGAACGCGCCTGTGATCAATTTGAGCCCCGCATTCTGAGCGCGTGTGAGAATATTGACCAGAGTCTTCTGGCGTTTGCCCGTGTACCAGATCGGTGCACCGAAGGTGAGCACAGGAAGTACTACTGTGCGGTAAAGTGTTCGGAAATTGACAAGTGACATGCCACGCACCGAGTTTCCTAGGACTTGGAGGCCTCGGATGGTCGACATCGCACGGTTGGCCATAGTTTCCACATGCTTGCGAAAATTCAGTTTGGAGTCAAAGAAGACGCCGAGATAGCGCAGTACTGGGCTTGGGTGAACCGTGAATGTTCCACCACCAGATGCTGATGGCAGCGTGATGGATGGGGGATTGTTGAGACCGCCTCGCTTCCTTGAGAAGTGAATAAATTCGGTCTTCTCATCCTCGACGTTGAGGCCTGCCCGCTGAAGCCAGTCGAGCACCTCGGAGTAGGCAGCCTTAAGCTTTGCTACAGCTCCCTCCAATGTGGTTGAGACTGCCAAAATGAAACCGTCATCCACATACAGGGAAAGAGAAGTGTTAGGCGTTGAAACACGGGAACCTCGGAGGAGGTATGCGGTGTAAATGGTGGATAGCACGGGGGAGAGAGGAGAGCCCTGCGGGATACCAACGTTGCAATCTCGAGCAGCGCCGAGTTGATCACCAATGCGGATTCGCACCTGGCGATCTGTCAGGAATGACGTCACCCACCGACAGATCTCCTGGGCAAAGCCCAGCTTCTCCATCATCGCTGCCAAACGGCCGTGGTGAATTCGTGTAAAGTAGCCTTTGATGTCAAACGCCAGTGCCGAGGCAACTAGGCCGTTTTTCCACGCTGTTTGCACGTCATGGACCAGCGTGAGACCCGCGTCAATGACGGAGGACTTGTCACGTCCGCCGAACTGTGTCGTTGGGCAGAGACGGTACTTGCCCACCTCGAAGAGGAGGCGCTTGGCCACGATCTTCTCAAGAAGCTTACCCATGCACTCGAGGAGTGCGATGGGGCGGTAAGACTTCGGGTTGGACATGTCAGCCCGACGTGGTTTCGGGACGATGGCAATAACTGCCATTCGCCAGCGATGCGGGTGAAACCCGAGGCGTAGGCATGCGTCATACAGGCGAACAAAACACTCTGGGTATAGCTCGACTGCCCACTTGTGAAGACGATAGTTGGAGGCAGAGAGCCCCGGTGCGCTCGTGTTCGAGGCGTCTTTAACAGCCTCGAGGAGCTCAGTCTGTGACACTGGATGGTAGTGGCGAGTGGGGTGTGTGGCTGGGTCGTCGTGTTGATCGACCTCGACCTCCGCCGGGAGATCATGAAAAAAGGCATCGGCGAAGAGATCCGCTTGTTCCTGCACCACGTTGGTAAGCCCTTCAGGCCCCATTGTGGGAGGGATTTTTGAAGTCCTGCGACCCTTGGCCCACCCGGCCAATTTCCAGATGTCCTGGGGTGCAGCTTCCTCGATGATAGCCGTGGCCCATTTGCGCTTTGCAGCGCGGACCCTACGGCGTAGCGCGTGACGCAGCATTGCTCTGTCTGCTGGTGCACAGCCTCTGAGTGCTTCGGCTGCAGCGTGGCACTCTTCGTTCCACCAGAACGAGGTCTGTGGTGCGCGCGCTCGGCGGCGAGGCATGGTATCCTCTGTGGCCGCTGACATTGCATCCATGAGGCGACTCACCTCTATGTCAATCTCCTCCGTCGAGGAGAGGGGTGGTGCCACCCCGCCGTGGGCGAAGAGTCTGGCGGAGAAGGCCTTCGTCCACTCATCCTTCAACGAGGGGTCGATGCGGTAAGGTTGCTCTTCCGGGTCGTCTAGAGGGGTGGGCATTGAAAAATCAACCTCCCACGTGAGGGCATTATGGTCTGAGTCCAGCGCCAGGTCTTGGGAGACCATGAACCTGTGGAAACAGTTCTGCAGCTCACTCGCAAAGTTGAAGAAAGTAAGATCGATCACCGTGTCACGTTGATTTGCCTGGCCACGTCTAGTGGGCACGGTTGGGTCATTTTGAATGTCGAGAAGGTGCTCGGCTGCCCATGCGAGGAGGTCATCTCCTCGAGCATCGTTCCTAGGCGCATCTGCCTCCCACTCGCGGTGGTGCATGTTAAAGTCGCCAACGACCGCGATGGGGAGGAGGTGGTCTGGAGACAGAAGGGTCAGCGCATCGAGGGTCGGGCCCGCAGGGCCCTCATTGTATACATTGATGAGGTGGAAGAGATTGTCTGCATACTTAACCTCGAGGGCAAGGATGTTCGGGTGTGACACAAGGTCCAGCCGAAGGCTGGCCGACAAGTGTGGCACACCCTTGCGGACGTATGCCGCCACCATGCTACGCTGGGGGAGCCCAGGGGAGAAGAACTCCCAAGCGGGAGAGGACGGGCCGCCCACCACGTCCTCGCCGTTACGATTTGTGTCTGACCGCGCAACTCGGACGCGGCCGACCCATGGTTCCTGGAGAAGAAGAATATCAGTATCTGTAAGAGTGTTGAGTAGAATATGCTCGCGAATGTTGCTCTTGGCGACATTCAGTTGGACAATCTTGAGGGGGCGTAGTAGTTCAGGCATTAGGCGGTTTCCATTGGGGTGTCGATGGGGGTTTGCTGGGACAAGGGGACCGGGCGATGTGATGCCTGCGACGCGGCGCCGTCGAGCTGCGATCCGGAGGGGTTGGCGGCGACTTGGCGTCCGCGTGGGGGAATGGCGACTCGAGGGGCCGCTCCCGGGTAGTCATGGACAGGGGCGCGGTAGCGCTTTCGGGTAGCGCAGCGCGGGTCATCAGCGGGGTGTGCCTCCTTGCAATGGAGGCATTTGATGTGGATGCAAGCGACCGAGGCGTCAGCGTCCACACACCCCGTTTCCTTACACTTCTCCCGATGCTGGTCCTCGACGTGTTCTTTACTGCCGCAAAGGCGGCAGCGCCGTTTACCTGTGCCCTTGCAGGACTTGGCCAAGTGTTCGTAGCCCCAGCACTGCTTGCACTGCTGGAGCCGCGGCTTCTCCTTCCACTGGGTTACGCGTAGCTGCTCGCCGAACGCGAAGACGCGCTGTTTCATGAGCGCCTTGAGCTGGGACCCGTCCGGGTCTTCGAAAGCCACCACCACAGATGAGCGGGAGGACCCGATCTCCTCCAGGGGGCGGAGCCACCTGGGGTCTTGAGTGATCCTGGCCTGTGCAAAAAACGGGTTGGTCTTGAGGGCCGCGAGGATGGTCTCGGGGTCGTGAACGCCGCCTTCGTAGTCACGAACTAGCACGTTTCCGAGTACTGCCTTAGACCAGCGAGTGTTGTAGGAGATGACGATCTCCCGGTCCGGTGCGATGAGGGGAGCCAGGATGTGCCGAAGGGAGAGGATGGCATCGACGTCGGTGCTAGGGGAGAAGAATAGGATGCAGTTCCCATTGTCGTTCCAGTCGACTCCCATGAGGAGTGCGTTCTTTGCGGAAGGGGTGTTCCGAAGTCGTGTGTTGATAGCCGTTTGGATGAAATAGTTTGAGGGCCGCTTGTCGCGGGGGATGGGGTTGCCTCGGAAGCGGGCGACAAACTGGATGTACTGAGGGCCCACCTTCTTGGGAGTACTCGGGCGTACGGGGTTCTTGGAGGGTGCCGCAGCCGCTGCCGTGGCGAAACTCCGGCCTTGGGAGCCTTGCGCGGACGCGCCGCCTGCAGTTGCGGCGCGAGCCGTCTGAGCTGGGCGAGTTGTCAATGGGGTGTGCGGAAATCCGTGGACGAGACTGTCGATTCGAGCTGAGATGGACTCCCCTAGGGAGGCGACGGAGGATTCGAGGAGGGAGAGGCGTTGGTCAAGCGAGGATTGGGAATGGGCGGGTTGGCTACTGCGTACCCTGACGCTTGGGTGCACACCTCGGGATGCTAGATTGTTAAGGACCTGTACCATGCGGTCGGACGTATCAGCGATTGTATCACGCACCCCCGAGTCACCGGTGGTGCGATCAAGAATGTTGACGGCGCCGTCGAGTAAGGCCCCGAGGGTTTTGTCGGCGAGTTCGACCCAGTCAGCTATAGACGACTCGTCTAGCCCCCGCCGAATAGTCTCGAGCAGCCTGAGGTCGCGTTGGCGGGTGTTGTGGGGGAAGTTAAAATCAAACGTGTCGTGTGCTCGCATCGGAGTGGGGGCTGCAACTGCTTGGCGCTGGTGTCTGGGAGTGGCGTTGATGTCGTTTTGCACAGCAGAGGGAGGGGGAGGGGTCGTTGAGACACGCGCCCGGGAAGCAGGGCGGCTGCTGGGGCCCAAGTCGTCAGCGTCCCGCGTCCGTGTTCCCAATATTGATGAATTCCGGCGGTGGTTTTGACCGGTGTCGCTCGCGTCGGGAGAAGGGGCAGAGGCCCCGAAAAAGTTTGGCATTATGAAGATGTGTACGCCGTACAGAGGTCGCGAGGATACCAAGCGGGTTCTCTGAGGTGGTGGTATGGGGGAGAGTCGGCACGTGCCACGTGTCTGGAAACCGGGGATGTAGACAGAACGAGAACCCTCACAAGTGGGTGGTCGCCGTGGTAAGAACGCTATGATCCAACGAGTGAATTGGTTCATAAAACTGTTGAAGGAGAAGGAAATGTTTTTT
>MU277384.1:0-11054 GCA_022160305.1 Artomyces pyxidatus | reverse complement strand
ACGCGACGAAGACCATCTCCTGCACACCCACTCGCTCACGCCTCACGGAAGGGCCTGTCCTATCCGAGTCGCCCACGGCGGATAGGGAGCCTATATCATCAGAGTCGCAGCTCGTCGCACCCCTCGACGTTTCTACGACGCGTCGACATGTACGGAATGTACACATTGGTCTCTTCTGTGCTCTTCGACTCACCCTCTCGCCACTGCTTCCCGTCATACTTCGCCATGTCGGCCTAAGCGCGCTCGGCGACTCGGACAGCTCGCGCGAGAGGTGGCGACGCTCGTGCCGCTTCTACAGACCATGGAGCGACAGCGCTTGCCTCTGTTTTCGTCTCGTGACCATGCTGGGTCGTAGCGATTGCTGAACCCGTCTTGGCGCTCCTGTCTACCGCGACCACGGCGATGCGCAAAGGTGCCCCTATCCTCCGCGTCGTTTCGAATATGCCTGTCTGGTACGTTACATATACATCTGTTCACTGCACATTTGACGCAGCTTTAATTACAGGGTCAAAATTCGCACCGTTACTCTCGAGCAGCTTATCGGACAGCCTGGCGGCCGTGCGCCCGGTCGCTCGAGCCGTGGTGACGTTCGCATCGCTTCTACAAATCACGGCGCGATTAGTATCGTCACCGTCTGCATTCTGTGATAGTGGTGCGAAGCGGTTGCCCTCCTGGTCGCGGAGCTTGTTGACACTTCGATCTGCACGGGAGTGGAACATGTTGATCTCTTGCACCCCTACGTCTCCAATTTGTGCACGTGAGCAGAGCTACTTGATGCATATGTGATGACGTATCTGAATATCTCTCACATCGTTCTAGCAGGCCTATCAAGTCCCTGCACGACCGCTAGCATCCCCGGCGCGACTGGCCTTCCGACGTGATATAGCCATCATGTCTGCCTCATATTAAGCGACTCGTTTGCGTACGCATCCTCTGTCTACCTACCATGACGAAAGATTCACTATCTTCGATGTGAGGGCTTTCCGTGGTAATGTCGCTAACTGTGCGGCATACGCACAGTTGATTCCATTCGCCGTGATCAGCACATTTGTCGATCGGCACCCTACATCCTGGCGTCTAGAATTGTCGCCAAAGGTTCCATCTGCCTCATTCTCATCTTTTGTCGGAGATCATCGTTGCAATCTGGTCCTGTCGGTCGGTATCCTCCAGTGCTCCACCCTGATGTCTGACACGGGCATGTGCCAAAGCTGTCGTCCATTCGCTCCATACCAGCTCCGCGATTAGAACCTAGGATATGACCTGGCTTCCAATCCCCAGCTTTTCCCATCCACCGCTTAGCTCGGACAAGTGTATATAACCTTGCTTGCCAGGTCTCTCCGGTTCATAATTGGCTCAGGCACATATACATATGTACGCGTGTTTGCTTTGCTTCCTCTTTTGTACTGGGTAGCAGCACGTCCTCCTATCCGAGTCGAGGACAGCGAGCCGCGAAGTCATCGACGTTTCGGTGAGCATGTTGTATTCACTCCCGTGCTCGCTGCGGGCTCAAGCAAGGTTAGGGCTGCCCAGCGGCATTTTTAGTCCGGAGAATACCGGCGACTCTTCAAGCGGGATGATTACGCTCCTCGCATATCTTCTCCTCCCCTCAAATCGACATCAACCAAGCGTGCTCAATGTAATATACCTGCGTAGTCGACGACTTTGGTCGACTCACTGCCATCGCCGTCAGTTTTTTATCTTCCGCGCCTGTCTTTCATTGACTTTGAGACGACGTAAGTAGATCCACAATCACGGAGGATCCGTCGACTTCGCTCTCTTGACACTCCACTTCTTCCTGGATCTTCTCAACCAGAGACAGATGAAATTCGCACTAGCAGAGCGAGTGCTCAGCCAGGCCTATATTAGTCGGTATGATAGCTTACAAGATCGGAGCATACAATAGCTTGCGGGTTGTCGGGTGAACTGGAAATGGACCAACTACTTACGCAGAGGCCGCCGTGGGTGTATACCATAGTGCAGCACTCTCCGGTTTCATACGAGCCATATATGGAGTATGTGTATACTATCAACAGGCTGCACCGGTTGGCATTTGTTCACACGGGGTCGTCATAGTCGACCAGAGTCGACCTCCCGACGCGTCTCTCCCTCTCACCGTCGGCCTGGCGTATAGAAGCTCCTAGTAATATTCTCGGAATTTCTCATGAACAATCTACTTCCAAAAAGCCCAGTACGGTACTCTGCGGTCACGCTGGTTGCGTTGAATCCTGGACACGAGAAGTTGTAATCGTAGGCTGGGGAAATATAAGGGAAACAACCCAGAGGTGGCGAAGAGAATCCCTGGCGCTCATTCGAACCAGACGATCTGTCTCCAGTAGTCTGCGAAGAAAATCAAAGCCTGGCGATAAAATAGAATTCAGAAAACCGGCCGAGTTGTGGTCATGATTGAACGTACCTAAATCGCTCAACTGGCAAGGGAGAACACCCCAATTGACGGCGAAGGGTGACCCTTGAACGCCAGGAAGGGAGCCAGACAACCTGGTCATGGACGCAATCTTCGAGCGGATGTTCGTATGAAGGAGAAAGAAGTGTTCGCTTACATTTCAAATAACGTCACACCTAGACTCCAACAATCAACCTTATAGTCGTAACCATCTCTCCCAAATCTCATTTCAGGTGCCCCATAACCTGTGGTACCGCACTGCCCCTGAGCCCATGCTTCAGCAAAGGATGTTGGTTCACCGATATCTGACGTCACGCACCTGCAGCATGGCCCCATGTCTGAGATATGACGCCAAACCGAAGTCCGCGACCTTGACGCGTACAGGATCCATGGAGGTAACTAGAATATTCTGAGTGATGTGATATCGTGTTTCAGTCAGTTGTTCATCGGGGGAAGTTTCATTTACCTCTGGCTTGATGTCTCGATGTACCACGCCAAGAGTGTGCATATACTGTAGAAATGAACCATGAAATAGAAGTCGTGGAGGTATGGCTAAGTGGGTGTGTCACCTCCAACGCCAGAACGACCTGCAAGGTAACAACCTTTGCGGAACCTTCATCTAGATTGATGGACATTAATGATATGCGCATCAGTCGAGGTATCGTACGGACCTATTGAACCCCGTGCAAAGATGAAGGAAAGAAGGCTGCCGAACGGACACAACTCCATAACAATATCTAAAATTGTTTAGATCACGTCTATACTTTTGCAATGCGGATACGTCATCTACTCACAGACCCTTTGATGCCTTTGGTAGGCGGCGATGAATTTGAGGATCTGTGGCTGCTTGCATAGAACAATATAAGCCGAATTCCAACCGACGTCGAGGACTTACATGGAATAGATTTCTCATGGTTTGAACCTCTCTCAAGGCGTCGAGAAGTGATGTAGGTCGATGGGTAGCAGTCATACTGCAGTGCAACACCTTGACCGCATGCATTGTGCCACTTTCGCGATCCAACGCTTTGAACACGCGAGAGAATCCACCCTGACCAATTCTATTGGGAGGATGAGAAAACTCACTTTTCAGAACAACAAACCTGTACTCACTCTTCTCCCAGGATAAAACGTGCACGAAACAGGGTTGAGTCTCTAATGCTATCTTCAATGACGGTGAACGTGTATGCGCATGTTGCATCAAGCCTGTAAGAGAAAGAGATTACGTCTCCATCTTCCAATCTCTTGTACCCAAATGGCTCCACCCGAATGCAGTTTATCTGAGAAGTAGAATCTATACGGGATATATAGATGAACAGAGAGTAAACGCACATAAGTTCCAAGTGGACTTTTATCGTGAACCACGACAACAGAGCCACCGCCGGGTTGGAAAAGCCTTTCGATGGAGCAGTGGTAATGGCCTGACGTCGAAAAAATGAATGCGTTTGACTACAATCGCATACTGACCTGCGCACCAACAGAGCTATGCGTGATGACTACATCATTATCTCCGGCTCGACCGATGCGTAAAGAAGTGGTTTGGAGATTAACACGGACCAAATCGACGCTATCAGAGAAAGGTATCAGGCTAGCCCAAGGTTTGTGCCATAAGTGTATGGCTCTGGTTCTGAGAGACATGAGCAGCCGCAGTTCGTCGTGATGGAACAGAAGAAAGTGGTCGCACACTGTTTGCACTACAAAGGACTCGGCCACCGGGAAGACTCTTTGTCGTCCAGGATCACCTGATCTACACGCGTCTTGCATCTCACACGCGGATGTGACGGTGTTCGCGCTATGGCCAACAAGCGTGAGGTGCCTAGCCGGTGTGAATTACGCTCCGACAGATTCCGTGAAGCTTGCGCAGTAATGAACGATATTCGTGAGGGCTCGGGTCCGTACGATGAGAAGTGTCGAGTACAGTCACTGCTTAGGGAGACGTCGAGGAATTATACGAGGTTGTGTGGCAATATTGGAAGAGTGAACGTTGCTTACCAGCTGTGGCCTGTGCGGCGATGCGCATGGATGAGTGATGTCCATGAACAAGTCAAGTCTACGGGCTAAACAGCCTCATCCTTGCTTGCTTCAGATTCTACGACGATAGTCATGGGTCATAGTGAGTTGGGATGTCGTGCTCTCGAGCAAATCGACTGAAGGATGGAGTTTGCATGGCACCGTGTCCAATACGAGGAGTCGCCGTGCAGTGTGTGGTGATCGCAAGCCCGGGTAGTCGATGTTATACGGACCCGCTGGAGCCTGGAGTAAGTACTTTGTGGAAAGCGAGGTGCAAGGAGCGAGCATTATCAGGGGAGAGAGATAGTCCCGATACCCAAGTGTGCTCACTATAAAGTCAAAAGCGGCGGAGTGTCACCGTGCCGTTAGTGCCGCGGCCGGCGCGGAAAGCAGCCGGCATGTCAGCACTGCCGTCGAGCTTTCACAGAATCACACTGAGCTCGAGGTTCTTGCACCAGTTAGCCTCTACGCTGTAGTAGTACGGACCCCCGCTCTGTTCCTCAATGGGACCCCTGCGGTATATATCCCATCCTATCCTATCCGTAGCCGAAGATGATGACGGGGGGCTTGTGGGACTTTCGCTACGGTTAGCCTCTGTATTCCATCGACTTTGCTCGACGATGGCTCGATGCACAAGGTGTCGGCTTCGTGCATCCTGGACGTTCTCGCATGACACAAAGACGGCCACTGCGCCATCGTCTGGACAAGAACGAACACCATGGAACTGACCGTTACATCTTGGTTACATCACCTGGGTGGATTCAGGACACAAGCGACGCGCGTCGGGCCCACGCACACACGGTGAGACACCTCATCGTCGATGCACTTACACCATACACACCACCTCGTGCCATCGCTATCGCGGCCGACTGACCGTGTTACTCGCATCCCTTGGTGTCTATGACTATCTGGCTCGGTTCGATGTGCAGTGCGTGAGGTTCCCGTTCGCCGTTCCTAGACGACGGTTCACTATGCCGGGACTACTGTCTGCCTGTCGATGGTGCGAAAGCGGGCACCATTGCCTTGATCATTACATCAGTTTCTCTATTGGTGCTGTACTACCACCATCACGCGGACACAAGTCGCGTCGACCATGGCCCCTTCTGTACAGTCTCAGCTGGGCTCTTCTAGTCCGTGGTCGTGTACACGTCTCGCATGATAGGAGATCTGCCGCATCTGCTGTCCTGCGCTTGCGGGCAACAAGAGCATCTCCAGGTCCACATTCCCGAGTATCGCCTTGCACTGACTTATCTCGTCTTAGTGGACCACCACCTTGCAGGAGTTCGCCTACAATGGGCTGAGCGCTATCGTGCCTCCGTTCTTCGCGAGTGTCGGCTCTTCCGCTTCTGTGAAGAGTGCGTGGAGACGCCCGTGCCTGCTTTATTCGACTGCGTGGCCAATGAGCCGCTCTGTGTGCTTCATCGTGACTTACTCTCGGACATGCTGTTTTATATTCCCTCGCTTGGGGGAGACATTGTGGCCATGTCAATTATGATGCTCTGCGACACCTTCTGCAAATTCTTGACGACTTGCCTCTGGTGTTCCTAAATCGTCATATTTGTTCTGTCATCTCATGTTCTTTCTCTCATGCGCCTGTGGGATTGCGCAAAACTAGAGACTCCCTATAGTAATGCATTGCCCAGAGAGTTCTAGCTGGCCCGGCGCTGCCATATATGATATCGAATCAGGATTTTCTTGAGCTCCGGCTACTCGGCGACAGGCGTTTGGGAGTTCTTAAAGCATGATTGAATTAGAGCATACTGGGAGCATCCGTAGTGTACCTGTTCTCGACATGTACTAGTACGGACCCTCGCTCTGTTCCTCAACGGGACCCCTGCGGTGTATGTCCTATCCTATCCTATCCTTGCTTGCTTGCACGTCGAAACAGCTTAGATAGACCAGGCGTTGTCCGGAGGGCCGTGCTAGTCGAGCAAGGTCATTTCTAGTCACAATCTATACTGCGAAACAACGGATTGCAAGATCGTGGAGATAGTCAGATACATTCGAAGTGTCCGAGGCAAACTAAGACGCCGCGACGTTCTCATCAGGGAGTCTACGAAGGGTCTTGACAGTAATCAACCCGAGAGTATCATCTGCAATCCGCCGTTCCTGGCCTGTAGCTGGGGTACAACGCGACAGACGGACAATGGTACGGGATCCAGTATTGCGACACAACATACCTGGATAACTCGACTCTCGACAAATTTGTAAATCTGCACGCCTTGTTTCTGACCCACATGGTGGACCCGATCGAAGGCTGCTGCCTCCTTCCTAACATGAGGCGATATAGGGCGTCGAGGCGACAGGAATTCTACATATGAGATTCAAAACGAGGGCATTGAGTTCGCCTTCATTTCCCTTGGATTTGGTCTCCAGATCCGGGAACATACTACGGGCAATCAGCAGACATAATAATCAAAGGCGATCTAATTGCGACGGATGACTTGAACCTCTTCGTCTCAAGACACGGAAGGCAGGTAGCGCCGGCCCTTTATCCATTCTTCCCTCGACCCTTGTCCATCACGAGATGAAAGACGAGCTCAGACGCTTGCTTGATGAGTCCCTCGGCATACTTCTTGGACTTTACCCCATTCTGCGGTCGCAGTGAGTAACCCATTGATTGGTGCCACTGGGAGCCGGTGATAAGAAACAGTCCTTGCCCAAAACGATGTTTCGAGAGCCTGTCAAGGAGCCAAGTCTCCGCAGCTTCGGTCTATTCTCCAGGATACAGAGGAATCTCGTCAATATAGCGGGCGAAGGCCATAGGGAGCGGCCGTGCTCGCTGTATCCGATCACTACGCACTCTTCGTTGCCAGTCATTTCATCACCCATAGCGAAGACGGGAAGCGTATCGCATGCACCATTTTGTGTAGAGTGACAGACGTGGACACTCCCGTGGTGGCCCTCTGTAGCATACTTGGACTCCGTAATGCACAGTCGCCATATGATACCGCCTTTTGTGATGAAGCGCACGGCATGTGGACGAAACAGTACTTTCCGGATAACGTTCTGATACGCAGTATGACATCTGGAGCCAGCCACCATGTCCCTGCACCAGCCTGGCTGACGGGTCTGGGGGAGGATACGATGATGTCTTGGCGAGACTCCAGGCAGGAGAGCGAGCGAAAGATTTGGAGCTCCATGCCACGTTGGATCATGGATGGAATGAAGTCGACGACGTTTGGAAATTGCTCAACCTCATCGCACGTCCAAGAGACCATGATAGAACCCTGACATACGATCGAGGCGGAAGATCCACGAACCCGTCAGTGAGAATCTCTGGTTGCGCCTTCGATGGACCCAAGGGAATTTGATCTTGATCTATTCCTGGTAACGAAGATCCCGATATCCCCTGGAATGCTTCGCGAAGTAGGCAGAGAGCCCGTTCAGCTGAAGCGATAGAGGAGATTAGTGGCCTGACAATATCTATGAGAACTTGAGTACCAGTTATCTTGATGAGAGGGAAGTGTCGAGCGCACTCAGTGTCTCCGGAACATCACGGACTTCGACGCGGTTCGAAGCTGCTAGACGAGCCCAGTCAACACCTCTCACCTATTACCTGACGTGACATGGGCACCTACCGATAGGTCTAACGTCCAGCTCCGCCGTCCTAGTAGATCCCGACATCGGGCTGGATAGTCGACGAGCCGGCTTCTACGTCACCAAAATTGTCTTCTTCTATGGTCCGTCGTTGACCTCCAGTTGCGGCTTCCCCTCCGATCTCGAGCGTGAGGCGAGTCGGCCTTGCGTCTGGTCAGCGGCGTCGGTGCAGTCGGCGCGGTCGTAAAGAGCTTGGAGAACAAAAGAAAGGAGGAGGGAGGATGCAGAGGGTGTAGGACTCCTCGGCATGGTATCTGCCTGCCAGTCACCGAGGCTAGCCAAGGATCGTGCATAGCTCAACGCATGCTGGGACCATAGAAGGAAAGCTTGAGGATCGCATCAGCACCGACACAGTACCCGCGAACGGGGGTACGCAGACATACAGCACGTCGAACGGTGAAGCTTGACGTTTGAAGCTTGAAGGTCGAACGGCGAACGTTGAACTGGTGGGACGCAGCTGAGACGCTCGCAGGCCGGACGGGGCTTGCCGAGCGCGTTTTCCCACGCACACAAGGCTCGACTTGCCCCGCCTCGCAACAGCACCCAACAGCCCGCTCTAATACAGATACAGTGATATATATATCCTGGGACTGTCGAACAATAGATCTATGGATCCATGCATCTGTCCTGTCCATCATGCGCGCGAGGCCCGTCTGCATTGAGGCGCCCTCGACGAAAGAGCTCGTCGATCGTGCCGCCGCGAACCACCACTGCCAGCGCCGAGAGGAGGGCGCCCATAGCCTAGTAGTAGTAGAGAGCCGACGCGAACATCGCCATTTCTCGCGCCGGCGATCGCTGTGCCAACCTTGGGACAGGAGGCCGGCACCCCTGGCCCTCTCTCAGATATCAGAGGAATCTCGCACCTCGGCGCTGCTATCCTCGACCGCATTATACCTCATTCCTGTACATAGCGACTCGCAGCTCGGACGGGCCATTCACGGTGTGGATTTGCCGTACTGACGCCATATGTACGATGCGTCTTGTAAAGCTTACGGATAGGATAGGATAATACACCGCTGTGGTCCCATTGAGGAACAGCGCGGGGGTCCGTGCTTCGTAGATAAGCGGTAATTACTACGGGAGGATGCAACCCCGTATTACTTCGTTCACCACCCAGACCTACACCCACGACCATAACCACTAATAATCAGGGCCACCTTGATCATGTAGGACCTGGGACCACGAGAACCCATTATAAGTACAGAGAGACACCATGAATCCAGAGAAATACCAAAACGTGAACGGAACAAGGCAGACACCCTACTAAATCCGAAGGCGGTTGCGCGAATACTAAGTAGTATCAGGACGGGCCAGCAGCGGCAGCATGTCCGCAATTGCGAAACACCGTATATAGCACGAAGATAGAGTATGGAAAGAAGGTGGCGCTCCAAGCCGCAGGTCTCCGTACGATGTACAAGGCAAAAGCCCAGCCAAAGGCCCAGCACGAGCGTAGAACTGTACAGTGGGACGCGTCCGCCAACCTCCGACGCTGTATCTGTTCCCTCTGCAGCGCGTCAGTGCCTTTGCCTCTTCATCAGTACGATAATGATACAATTTATGCCCTTGAATACACCTCTGTGATCGAAGGATTGCATAACCAACGAGATTCTGCGACGCGGCGGGTTGCAGCCTCCAGCCTTCGGACCAGGCGTTCAATCGTGCCCTCCTTGACGTCTCTCGACAGAACACTCGCCTCCGGCGTTCGAGTCGCATCACATTCAGCTCGTCACCGAGCTTCGTCACGCCGCGGTGATTCAGTCTTGCAGAGCTACGTTTGGACTCCTGCTCGCCTTCTGAATTGCTGCTGATCCCCTCCGAGTCCGCTAGTTGTCGTTGCGGTCTTAGCGGTGCGAGACCCGGCATCGTTCCCAAAATCGACTGGACCAGGCCCATGCGTGCGTCAATTCGGGACAAGATTCTGGATGATTCCCTTCACTTGTTTCGAAGCACATTCATCGTCTTAGCAATACCTGAACCGTACGTCACGTATACGCATACGCATACGCATACGAGGCTACTTATACCACTATGAGACAGCTTTCATATGATACAGACTACCTGGAATAGCCCTCAGACAACCCGCTTTGCCAGTGCTTCAGTGTTTGTAGACAACAAGGCATTTGGATGAAGAAAGCGGTATGCTCCTCTTCTACATCCTAACAGTTGGAGCCTTTCCCTTGCGAAGGTCGGATACAAGACTACTTATATATGAGCGTGAGGAGAGAGAGACTCTTTCCAGATATGTTTGCCTCTCGGATCCTCGTGCCTGTCGTCTCGGAGATGAAGAGAATTTGCATCTGAGCCACTGAAAATTCGGTATCGACGTCCTCCAAACAGTATCATGTCGCAAGATTTACAATGTTCGGACTGAGGATCATTTTTCACCGTTAAGCCTCTAAATTAGATACATTCAAGTGAGATTGTCGGACAGTTAGGGTATCATCTTCCACTCGAAATGAGACAACGGCGACCTTGACTGGCCGCCCTACCTGTGCCCTTTTCCATTGGCACCCTTCTTCACCAGCTCTTCATCCGTTTCCGTATGGACTTCAGCTCGAGGTTTACCTCCTCTTGTATACTTGCCCTCCTCTCGCTGTCCCGCCACTTTAGCATGCTTCTCTTTTACTCCTTGCTTCTCCGAGGAACCCTTCTCCGAATTCCGACTCTTGTCATTCGCCACGGCATCGTCTTCGCGACGCTTTCCCTTGTCAACAGGCCCGTCATCGTCCGTGTGGAGCGTCTTCTTCTTCTTGCGCCGCTGGGCGTCTTCTGGATGCCGCTCGCTTTCCTCGGCACGCTGCTTGCCCTTGTCCGCGGGCCGTTCATCGCCCGCGCGGGGCTTCCGCCTCTCCTTGTGCTTGGGCTGGCCGTCTTCTGGATGTCGCTCCCTATCGTCGACACGTTGCGTGCTCTTGTCGGCGGGCTTCTCTCTCTCCTTGCGCTGGCTATCTTCCGGATGCCGCTGACCATCGTCAGCGCGCTGCTTGCCCTTGTCGACGGGTCGTGTATCGTCCGCGCGTGGCCTCCCTCTCTCCTCGCGCTGGCT
>MU277383.1:0-11201 GCA_022160305.1 Artomyces pyxidatus | reverse complement strand
TCGTCGTCCATGATCATGTCCGTCACGTATGACACTCAGTAAAAACGCGGAGTCAGATTGGGTCTGCGTGGGATCAGCGCCGCGTCGTGCTACAGTCTTCTGCCGGTCAGTAGCGAGTCATAAATAGACTTTTACCCCTGAATTTTACCCATCAACCGACCCCGCGATTGCCGGAATGCCTTGTACAGCCTTATAACGTCCATCATTTCAGAGTCACCGCAGAGTCAGATTCTTCGATTGCGAGCGGGTACTCAAGCATACAGCATAGCCTTGTCCACAATAGACAGAGGGCAGACAACCATCCTACCAGAGGAGTAGCAAAACAATGTCCTGTACCGGAATGATGTACCGGAATGATGTATATGTACGATGTCGTGCGATAATGAGACAATTCAACAGACACAGTTCAACAGAGATACAAACTGACCAGCAAGCCGAAACGGTATTCCGAGCCCGTGCCGCCGCCCTACTCGTCGCCTTCAGAGTCAGCAATCCGGGCACGCTTGGAAGCGCGCTCAGCTTTCTCGTGCTGCTGCGAATACAGTAGACCCCGCTTGATGTCTTCGTGGAACTTCCGTGAGAGGTCTGAAGAATTGCGGGCCTTCAGAATGTACTCTGTGAGACTTCTGAAGGTTAGGAACTCGTTTTCATCATGAGGGCTATTCCGTTTACGAGTCTTCCGTGCCGTCACTGACAGAGTTGCCGCAGCATGTTGCTTGCGGGCCTCCTCGACGGCTTCCTGGAGGATACCGATAACGACGTCGTGATCAATCGGATGAGTAGAGCTGCTCATGCTTTCTCTAGCCAGGCCGGAAGGAAATACGGCGTCGTAGAACCTCTTCACGAAGGGAACGGCGAATCTGAAGTAGCTTGTGAAGTTGGCAAATATCCCAGGGGCTCCCGCTATCAACAACGAGAGCTTCTGGGCCCGGAGGGTAGCGATCGACTGATCTGGATTGGACCATTCGCTGATGACGGACTTGTTTGGGTCCTTAGGAAGACCGGGGCCTTCGTACACGCAGCAGGTTGACATTGTGACGAGCATAAGCGATTCGATATCGTGCTGGTATGCGTTGTTTCCTCTCTCATTGCGTTGATAGGGAGTCTCGGTCGCCATCTCTTCGAGTGACATGAACGCTGGATCGGCCTGGAATAGAGCCAGTATAAGCATCGGTAATTGAGACAAACAAAAAGGACGTACAGTACGGTCAAAGATAGAAGGCTCGTACTCTGTGTCGTGCTTGTAATGCGCATAATGGAAGTCGAGGATAACACCGGCTCGTAAAGTCGGCTCGGACTCGGATCCGGGCGCTGACATTGCCCCGAGAGTTGCCTCGCGAATTTGGCTACGGTGCAGACGACTGACTGGATTTCCTTGCTGCTGATCCAGCTCGGCGCGCACAATTGCATTCAGGACAGCTTCGGAAGGTGTGTCTAGCAAGGCGAGGTTGTGGATACTGATATCGCGGTGCACAAAGCCCGCATCATGGAGTGCCTTCAACGCTGCTCATACGTCAGTTGAGTCGCTGTATTAAGCAAGACATGTACGCACTCTTCATGATGTTGACCAACGCGCTGAAAAACTCGACGTGGGAGCGGAACATATCCAGGGTAACACAGGCACCTTCGAAGACCATACGAAGATGAACACGCCTCTCCGCAGGGTCGTTCCTCGTGCGTCGCAGGGAAGTACAGTCGTTGGTCCCGTCGCTCAGTTTCAGTACCTCCCAGTCCAAAAGTTTGCAGGTGCCTGTCACGCCCAGCTTCTCGATCTTCATCAGGTAGTCCGGCTCCATGTGCTGACGCTCGAAGTTGTGGAAGAGATCCTTGATGACCATGACGGCGCTTCCATATCGGACCAAGAAAGCGGTCACCGATCTGCCTCTCACGTTTTCCGAGCGGTAGAGGACTCCAATGACCTCGTATACCTTATCCCCGACCTTCAGCGTCTTGACCAACCCGGTCTTCGGCCCACTCCCGTATAGTTCAGCGGTTGGATCGTAACCTAAAAGCTCGCGGCCGCCAAGGACGAAGCCGGCAATGAAGCGGACGAAGGCTTCCTTGTTGTTCTCGTCGTACTGATAGGTGCACGAGCGGGTTCCAGAGCGATCAAAGAGTACGACGTGGAAGTATTTCAGGGAGAAGAGACCACTGAAGAGATAGCGACGAGTACGCTGGGCGCAGAGAAGGAGGAAAGCCCTTTGCATGAGGCCGACGTATTGCGAAGCAGGGACTTTGACCTGTCTGGTAGTCTCGACAAAAGCGAGTGGTTCCAGCCAGTTATCCATTTTCGACCTGGTGGCGTTGTCGGCGATCCCGGCCGCTTTTCGAAGCGCCCGCTTTGCTGCCTCAGCCTTTGCGTTCTGAAGGACAAGATCTGGCCTCCGCGACTGGCTGCCTACGGGGGCAGAGTTCCGATTCTCCGCCGACCATGTGAAGTCGTAATCTCCTTCATCTCTGCCAGTCCAGGTGAGGAGCGCCTTCCCAAAATGAGTGAGGTAGGCGGCCAGCATAATCTCGCCGCCTCTGAACTTGGCAACACGCCGGAAGCTCAGGTCGGGTTGGAACGTAAGGCCTTCAGCCTCGGCACGCTGTTGCATTTCATCATTGGTTGGGAAGGGCTTCAGATACAGATCATCGAGGAGGGGAAAGGTGTGGAATGCACCGTGAATGTCGAGTAGTTTCATAAGCTTGGCGAACTCCCCTTCACCTAATTTCAGCGCCTGGTCGGTGAAATTCCTATTGTCTACGTTCAAAATTTCGATTGCTTCAGATGTAAATCACGACTAACCTGTCGACTAGCCCAACGTCTTCAATCTGCCCTGTAAGTATGGCAGCCTCTGGGATCAAGTTTGTATCTCTCTCCTGTTTGATGTGGGGCAACTTGGACCCGGCCAAGAGCGAGGGTAGCCCGCCGTTGCCGCCGTTGCCGCCGTCGCCACTGTTGCCGCTGTCGCCGCCGTCGCCGCCGTCGCCACTGTCGACGCCGTTGCTGCTCTCGCTGTCGTCCTCATCGGCGTCGTCCACATTCTCGGCGTCCAACTCGGAGCCAGTCTCGTCGCTGATCGGGGATTCGACTTCGTCGCTCCTGACCGGAACATACACAAGTTCCTCTCTAACACTCGGAGGCAGCGGCGCCTGCGGCGTTTTGGTCCCGCTGCCGCCCCCCTCCTCGTCCTCGCTTTTGCTCACCAGCTTCCCTCCGCTCCTTTTTCGATCCCTCTTTCCGCTCTTGGCCTTGCTCTTCATCCCACCGCTCTTGTTTCTCCTGCTCCGCCTGCTCCCATCCTTCCTAGCCTCGTTGCCAGCCTGCATCCCGGTATCGATCTCCTTGCCCCCGCTGCCGCTAAGTCCACCACGCCTCTCGTTCCCACTGTTGTCCTTGTCGAACCTAATCCCGATCCCGCTCCAGCTGCTTGTATCGCTCGAGCCTACGATCTCGATGCCGCTATCCTTCACGCTTGCCCTTTCGGGCTCGCTGTCGCTGTCGCTCATGTGTGGAGGTGGGCCGTCCCTCGTCGGATCTCCTAACTGGCTTTGTTGAAACTTGATATGAATCGGGTTCCTCGCTAATCGCATCTGCTCCGGCGCATCAAACAAGCGAGGATCTCTGCGCGATTTCGGTGAAGATGAGCCAACGGGGGGTACACGGGAGAAAGCGGTCGCCTCGGTTTGCTGGATTGACGCAGATTGATTTTGATACGGCGCCACAACACGTGGGATTTCAGGCTTGTTGCTATCCATGAAAGTGAGACTTTAGAGCTGGCAGAAATCGGGATTCAAATACAGAACGTGTGCGCGACGAGGACGTATGTGGGCGAAGACAAGATGAAGACGGTGCGTGAGGAGATCGATATGCATGTCTTCAGAAGGTGTACTCGCAAGCGTCTTCTTCTAATAAATATTATTTTGGAAACCTTGTCCGGTCCGGCTGAAAATAAATCAAGTAGACAAATTAAGACATGGCTGCACTCAAACCTACGGGTGCATCTAAGGCTCTGACCATCCATTATTCTTCCTACACAGAAGATGGGAAACAGTAATCCTAAGTGCATCCACAAAAGGGTAGGCAGAGACAGCAATTTCTGTATACATTTAGGTCTGCACAATAGAGAGGATTTGCCCAGATAATTACCACGATGTCGTAGTAATTCCTAGCTCTTCTATAATAAAAGCCCTTGAGATATGGGTGAGTTACCACTAAGGTGATGATGGAAGTTTGCTCCAAATTGCTCTAATTGAGGTATGTCAGCTGTGAGGTCGTGCGGATTCCGACGGGTTCGAGAATAGGTCGATTAGAGTCGGAAAGGTGGCGACACACGAGAAATCTCAGAGAGTCGAAGATGAGTGGTTAGAAGTCCTCAAATTCTGAGATGCTGAGGCAAGAGTACATGAATTACTGTCTTTATATACTAGTTCGAACCCTTCTCCTCCGATTCCCCCGAGTGGCTCCTCCGATTCCCCCGAGTGGCTCCTCCGAGAGCCCCGACCTTTCAATCCTTTGATCCTTTGATCCTCCCCCTCCTTCATCCTTTGCCACTTCTCTCCTTGCTTTCTTCTTCAATGACTCGGCAGTCAAGACTTGTGATAGACATAGGAACATGACCTCATTGTTCTTATAGCGGGGGGTAAAAGTCTCATACGCTAAGTCGGTAGATAAGGCCCCGTTCGGCTCCCGAATCTCGCGTGATCTTTCGAGATATAGCTTCCTTATATAGTAATTTTGGAGCAAAATCTCGCAAAATTTAGATATAGAATCAAAAAAGATTTTGAGGTGTTCGGTGACGCAAAATCTCGTTTGAGGGTGGCCAAGCAGACCTTGAATTTGTCGGCCAATGCCGGTCGCCTTCAAACCTTCGTGGTCGCCACTCGAGGACAACATCACCCACGTGCTACCCTCCCTCGATCTGGCTCCGGGTCCAAGCGAGACTGAGCATACTGGATGACAGCCATCGAAGAGATGAGAGTGATGCGAGCGGCCGCAGCACGGACACGCTGTCGGCGCTGTCTCCTCGGATCTGGTGCATCTGAATGGGAAGTCGATGTGCGTGCCATGGCGTGCGGGGTACGTCGTCTACAGTGTCCGTCTGACTCGCGGACAAGCCACATCGCACTCGGCATCAACGCGGCATGTCCAGGAACTCCAACGGCAACTGCAGCATTCTTGCCACCGAGAGCAGTATCTACATCGCGGTATAATCCCACGGTCAAGGAGATCACGATCTACGAGATACGGTATCTACGTTTGGGGGCCGAACGGGGCCTAAGATAACAGATAATCAGCCCGACTAGCCCGATGGCTATGCCCAACGCTGGTGACGAGGGGCGGTAGCTTACATCAGCTGTGGCGGATATGGCAGTGTGACCTGTTCAGGCTTCTTACCAGCCTACACGCATTGCCGCCGGGGATACAATTCTTGTATGGGACAGGATGAGGCAGGGTGGGGCCTCGGCAGCTATTAACCTTAGTGCAAACTACAGCTCCGCTTAATGAGATAAAACTGTAGTAATTATCTGGGAAAATCCTCTCTAATGGGCAGAATTTACCAGAATAATTACTAAGGTACTGTCCTATTTTGATCGATTCTCACTGAGGGCTGGTCGGTGTGACCTGTGACCATTTTTTGCTTTTGCGCAGTGGTCAAGTGACTGTGACATCCCCCTAACTTCGCGCATTTTGGTCAAATTTTGGTGCACAAAACCCTCTCGAGAGCCAGACAGGGTAGGTACGGCAGGCCGGGGTCGAAAATCAGGTTCGCGCACCCCGTGTGTGACCTGTGACGACCCCCCACACTTCGCGCTGGAGAAAGGCCTGTGACGTGTGACCCGCGAATCAGCCAAAATAGGACAGTATCTCATGATTGAGGGAAGCAGTGGGCTGCTAGACTGGTGACCTGGCGTTGTTGACACCGCTGGAGCCGCTGTCACTGCTGATGGGTACGTCACCTTCAATTCGGATGGACACATGAACATTACTCTTTGACGGATGGTTACCTTTTACCTCCTTTATTTATTCTTCTAGTCATTGTATGGTGCTGACACAAGGGGAAGTGTTGAATGATTCCGCTTACGTAGTACGTGCTCGCCGGCACACACCACATGCGCTACTGTTGCTTCAGAAGTCACGCTCAGTAAAAACGATGGGCCAATTCGTGGGTAAAATACAGGGTAAAAAGTCAATTTTGTAAAAAATCAGACTCCAGGATGACTTCTGCGCGACTGTGGCGCGACCGAGGGCTGACCCAGAGGTCAGCCGGACGTCTTATAGAAGTCTGATTGCCGAGTCTGCCTCCAGTCATCTCAAATTGGAGATTGACTTTTTACCCTGTATTTTACCCACTGGGTGACTCATGCCGACTTTGCGGTAACCTTGGGTCGACCCATCGTTTTTACTGAGAGTCACGTAGCACCACCTTAGACCCCTGATCACATATTTTGGAAGCCCACAAACCTGAAAGCCTCGTCTGTGACAATCACTCATGTGTACCCACACCTAAAGCTAGTCCCTCGACTTTCTTGCCACACAACTGTTGTTGATCATTTTGATGTCACAGACCAAATAGCTATATTTTATGTAGAAACTAACACCAAAGAACTACTCAAACTCAGATTCCTCATCCAAGTCAATGTCATGCTCAGGGTCTACAGCCGACAGCATTTCCAACCCAGGGTGCTTTTGTAAAACATATACTCTATCATCATAGCACCATATACCAATCAGACACTTGATAGCAGCAATTGGTAAAACCTTGATTGTTTTTGACCATTTCCCTCTCCATTTTCCAAAAACAAGCTCAAGTTCAACAATTGGATAAAATGTTGCAAGAAAAGTGCCTATGTGATTGATTTTGAAGAATGCTAAAGCTTCACCAAACACTGGTTGCTGATTTTTGTCACCTACAGCCTCAAAATATCTTGCAGACCGGCTGATATTGTCTGCTTTAAGTTCACTAACTTGACTACGAAGAGTATTTCCATCAGGAAGAGAATGTTTTCCCCATCGAGTAATATCAAGACCTGGGTCGAAGTCTTTGCCTAAAAAATCACAAATAGCCTCGAGCTCCTCATATATTAAGGTATTGGGCTGACGATCTTTCTTTCGAACACTGATTTCCTGAAAAACCATCTTGTTTTGCCGTACTGGTTTGGTGAATCTCAGTGATGGAGTATAAAGAAGCAAAAGCTTCAAATCCTCTCTCTCATGTAATAGATTTGAGAGATTTTTAAATGGTGCTTTTTTAGACCTGACTTGGCTCCCCATTTCACCAATTGCTCTTTCACAAGTAGCTTGGGAGCCAAGACGAACTGATCCATACCATTCAATATGCATCGGCACATAGATCATCTGAAAGATACATAGCCTAGACCGTGAAACATTTTCTGGTTTGTTATTAACATATAGTATCTCATATCCTTCTAAAAATTTTACAATCATACTATGTAGTTCAAGAAGATCTTGATTTGATCTTGGCTTAATAGTCATTGCAAACTCGATAGCATTAACAAAGTATGAGAAATTTGATAGAACTCTGGCATTCATGCCAATTTCTAGTCCAATTGGTATAATATACCAGTGAAGTAGTGCCATCCATTCATATATCTTATATTGACTTTGGCGTTTCAAAAATGGGTCTCGGACTGTTCCACAAAAAGCTGCAGGTAATGTTTCCATAGCTTTTGGAATCAATTCACCTAGCAATCGACCTTTGTCTACACTCAAATGTATTGGGTCTGAAACTACACTCAAAGTATTCCACAGGTCCCACATAAATGCCATACAATTTTCATAGAACAAATGGAATGGATCTAAAGGAAAAAATGAAGGATGCATAAATGCATGACTTGCAACACAAAGAGGCATACGTGAGATCCCTGATTCTCGAGTTATGATGTTACGTGCTGATTTTGTCTCTGCATTTTGAAGTTTGACTATTATTTCCCAATAGTGACTCTCTTTGCGGATTGGAAGATCATTTAGGTCTGTAAATGGGCGCCCAGGATTATATTTATCATTCTCAGGAGGTTTAAGAGGGTAATATTGTGATTTTGATCCCTTTTTTAATGATGCACGTGCTCCTCGAACCATACTAAATCTGTCACCATAAAGAGCAGAATGTCCAGCCAGACAGCTAAACTTTGCAGATCCTAGCATATCACCCAACAATGTAGTAAGATGGACTTTCAAGAGTATGTATGAAGAATCTACAGCATCCCATGTCCAAACCCCTTCACTTGCTTTTGCCAATTCTTGGAAAATAGGATATACAAATGATTCCAAATGACCTGGAGGGTTCGGACCTGGGGTTGCAAGTGCTATAATAGTACTGGTAGCCAAGTATCTTACTTCAGGTGGTAGATTGAATAGAATAATAAGAAGGATCCAAGTATCAGATTGTTTTTTCATTGTCAACTGGGCTCCATCTGTAGAGATTGCAACTGCAACATCATATGGATTTTTGAAGAGGTTCATTTCTGAGACATGATGCAAATGAACACTAGAATTACCAAAATCTGAATATTTGTGTTTATCTGCACCTGATGCAGATGCTAGTATATGTAAGGCCTCTTGCAGACATTTATCTCTGTGGCGCATCTGTTGAGCAGTATCTTTATTAGCAAACAATGCTTTAATTGTTGCTATCACTGGAAGACACATCATCTGTGCACGTGGTCTATCCTTTGCCTTTGGACTTTTTTTGGTTTTGTACCGAGGCTGATTACAGGTCTTTCCATCCCGGACATATGGGCACATCTTCAATTCAGAAAATTCCCCTGTATATGCCACACAATTTTTTGGACAGATGTCTACCAAAATTGGCTGAAGTCCTGTGACTCTGGTAGAAAGTTTCCGCACATTGTGGAGAGAGAGAATTTGATCATCTGGAACAGCTTCTTGTAGAACTTTTGCATGCAAAGAATATGCCAGGACAGTTCCTCGAGATTGTTTCCATGCAATATAATGTTTGAGTGACATTCTTTCAGACTTTGTCAAAGTCTTTTGGACATCAAGTTCATCAGTGGGAGGGTATACAGGACAGGTATAACCCCCCAAAAGTTGGGCTCTGAGCTCATCTACAGAAGCTGGGAGGGCAAAAGCCATCTCCTCTGGTTCTGGGATATCATATTGATCATGAGCTGATTCTATATTCTCTGGCTCATCATGATGCTCAGAGATTTGGGCAGACTCTATGTCTCTTGGCCCTATGATATGCTCGGCATTTATAATAGATTCATGATCAGAGCCACAAGATTCTCCAATATGCTCAGCATTTATAACAGAGTCATGATCAGAGTCACAATCATCTGAGTGCTCTTCAGCAATGTCAAACAGGAAATGCTCGTCATCTTCATTGTGAGAGCCATCAGATTGATCATCTGAAATCATATCTATATCTCCTGTAGAACAGTCTTGCATAAGTGTTAGCTCCACAAGATATACCACTCACTGGTTGGAAGATCAATAAGAGGATCTATATTTCTTACTTTAGTTTCTAATTCAGAGTTGCCTAGAAATTATTGTACTCACCATTATTAGACAAGAAGCCTTGATTATCCATGAGACTGTCACCGATGCCAGTACCTATAAGGCCATCAGCATTTAAGCAGTGTTGCAGCACAAGCAGCTCACCAAATGTGGAACCCGCCTCTTCCGGTGTCTCTCTGGGGTCCTCGGGATCTCCGAGATCTTCAGGATCTTCGGGCTCTCCGATATCTACAGGGTCAGGGCATAATAGGTCAGATCGAGGTGAAGCGCGATGTCTGCTCACCAGACTCCCTTAGATCTTGGCCTGATCGAAGACTCTCGGCATTCAACGTGATGCATCTGTGCACGTACTGACGAAACTCGTCCGTACACTCTTGGTTAGCGAGCTTCCGATCCTTGGCTATGTGTTTCTGCACCGTTCGGTAGGCCCGCTCAGTACCAGGATAGCACAGAGTACAAAAACACATGTACATGGTAAGCAGCGAGTCATGTGGGCTGGTGGGGTGACGAGGAGAACAAGGACAAGGGCAACGATGAAGGCGACAAGCATGGACACGGAAAGCGTGGACAAGAGCGAGCCGGGCCGGAAGCGGTGGGAATAGTTTGCCAGCGAAGTCGCAACTTGCTATTGTTCGTTCGACTTGTTCGTTCACGTTCACCATCTCCCTCATGCATTCCTACGCTCAAAACGCGCCTCTCACCCGCGACTACTCACCATTCATTCCTCACCCCCCTCTTCCCCTCGACCATGCTGGGTTCCATGCAGACGCAATGCCTGTTATCCGTGTCGAGTCGCTCTCGTTGCCCGACCTCCTCAAGAACAGAGAAGTTCACGAGCTGTACTCGTCCATTCAACAATTTGCGAAACAGAACAGCACTCTGCTGCAAGAGAACATGCGCTTGAACAGCCATGTCAGTGCCCTGAGAGCTGAGGTGGAGGCTTTGAGTCTCGGTGCGTCGGCGGTGGCCTCCCTGCTTGTTCATTCGCTGACACTCTAACAGGCAGACCCCCTTCTCGAGCCACATCTCTCAGTCCCAGCGACTCTGTGTCACAGCTCTCTGGTAGCAGTGGGCCGCCTTCCGAGCTGCAGTCTATGACGCGGCCTGCGACGCGGCCTGCGACGCGGCCCCGTGAATTTCCGCCGGAAATTCTTTGGTGTTTTGAGGACTGCAAGAGCGATGAACTCTCCGGGCTTACTGCTAACAACCATTCAAGGCCTAAGATGTCCCGAGTCATCCGGCATGAGAATGGGACGCTAATCACGAGCGGTGAGTACGCAGCGCTCAGAGCCACCGGGCGAAGGATCAAAGCCCACCTCATGAGTCTGAAGGTCGAGTCGAGGGATAAAGGTGTAGACAAGATGCCGAGGACAAAGACGTTCTTCAAAACCTACCTCCCGAAGGCTTGGCAGCAGGCGGTCCGAGAATTCGAGGAAGAGCAACCGCTCGTGTCGCTGTGTGCTGCCAACTGGAAGGCGGAGCATATGCTCGCGAGTTGCCTCGCCTCGAAGTCTCGTAGCGGTGTCGCCGTCGACGACGACGACGACGACGATGACGATGATGATGATAATAGCGACAACGCCCCTCTTCGCAAGCGACCCCAGGAGCAACCTTCCCCAATCCGCATTCGCAAGAAAGCAAAGAAAGTTGCTCCGTCAACTCGTAAGTAAATATCATAGTTCGTGTAGGCAGATACTGATATATATTGTCAAAGGCG
>MU277381.1:0-11316 GCA_022160305.1 Artomyces pyxidatus | reverse complement strand
GGAATAGGCTTTGGGGGATGATAGCTGGGCAGGAAAAGGCCGTAGCGGACGGCAGGGTTCTCTGGTGGGGACGGGGACATGCAGAAGTCGTGGAGTATGCGGACAAGGCGCTCGAGAGCGCAGTCTATGGTCACAATTTCCCGTATTCGGGGGGAAGTGGAGGTGAGATAGGTAAGGTGGGCTCAGGAGTTGAAGAGCGGGAGAGGGGAGTTGGTGTCAAGAGCTGATACCGGTCCAAGGGCTGCTGAGCATCACCTGTGGAAGATGGGGAGAACACGCACCTCGTCTGTCGTAGAGCTGAGAAGAGATGTACACTGAAGCCCTGTTCTGCGCAGGGAATGCAAAGTTGGATTCGCGCATGGGCGGCACACGATGGGCGACCTTTGCTTTCGCCTGGACGATTTCGCTGAAGACATGCAAGGCGTCTGATCTATGAAAAAAGAAAAGGGTGGAGAAAGAGGTGCTTGCGGACTTGAAACTGCCACTGCCACTGGTGGCAGCGGCCGACAACTTCCCACGCACGGGCCATCGCTAAACCAAGACGAAGTGAGTCGGCGGAGTATCGGGCACGCTAGACTAGATGTGATCCGAGACGCGCCGGCTCCAACAAGAGGGTTCCGACCACTGTCCGACCACATGCTTGAGTTGATCCGAGCATAGCCACTGTCTCATCCTGCCGGCGCACCGTCACGGTGTCCGCCGACTTGTTAACAGACCTCGACTCAGGCTAGTATACACTGACATCTCATCTTGCTTGCAAGCTCAGCTGCAAGCAGTGCCACATAACACCCTCGGACGCCTCTCCAGTCGCTCGGCAATTGAGAAGGACGTAGCACGCTTGAAGACAGACCTCTAGGACTGGGAGTATAGAAAGTGAAAGTATCGTGATAGGTTCGTAGGTACATGAACGATCGTTACTAACTTGTGTTATGGAATGGTCACATACTATGGTTTTAGGGACATTACCGCGACAAGGTGATTATGTGACTACATAGAACTCGTTGACGAGATGGAGACTACTGTCGCAAGTTAAAGCGGGATCGACATGAGCACCAAATTTCGGAATGAGGTGGACAACCTGTCGCACGTCGGATATTGCGACGACATCACCCATGCGAGAACCGTCCGCTCTAAGGTGCCTTTGAACAAGGAACATGCCTACGTTCGGAACTGAAGTGACGACACGCCGTCCACCCTGAACTTCGTAGTGTTCAGCGAATTGGAATAGCTCCACATACAGGAGAGGATCGTAGCTATGATCACTGTTCCTTGGAGCTATCGGCTCAAAAATGCAGCGAACTTGAGCGATGAGGCAGCCTGATCAAGATCAATCAGTCACCAATGAGGATATGGGGAGAGGGAGGATCAGTAAGCGACTCACGCTCCTCGTCTTGCGACATATACTCGCCGCCCTCGTGAGCAATCATCAGAATGTCACAGCGCCCATAAGGTAGCCTGTCATCTGGTGGGCAAGCTTGTACCATAAGGCGGCGAGCGTTTTGCACAGAGCGTCGCTCGACTTGTAAATTGAACCAGATGTCCACGGCGGTAAACGGTAGTAAACAGGAAGAAAGACTCCGCCTTTGCCCCTCGCGCGTTGTATAGGAGCGGAAGTCCGAGAAATAATCGCCAAGAGCGCCACGGAAATCCGGAAGACGATACTGGAGGGCCACGGCATCAATATGTGACGTCCGGAGGTGCGGCCGCGTCCTCAGAATCAACAAAGCGGGGTTTCCCTCTGCGTCGATGAGTCTGATGCCGTATTGAGCATTCTTGCGGATCGGCGTCGGCCCTTGGACAGCTGCGATCAGACTTCCGCTGAGTTTATTCTGTTTGAAACAATCAGTCTCCCTTCTCGTTACGGGGGCGAACTCCCACCGACCTTCAATGCCATGCGCAGCAGCAAAGCCCGCATCATCTCTTCACAGCGATTGTAGCTCGGTCTATGATCACCGAATGCACGAGCACTGGAGACATTGGAAGACGTCTTCGCATATGCCGCACAATATCGCTCCGTGAGAACGGTGCTCCATTGGTCGGGCGATCCCATAGCGCAGATACTGAATACGACGTGTTGGACGGCGTGCGGACAGAGGATCCCACAATGACCAAATGGATGTCCTTGATATCGGCGAGAATAGCAGCGATCGTGGCGAACCGAGGGGAGCGCGTGTAGGCTTTCCTTTAGAAGAATAGGGCCGTGCGCCTTGAGGAGACGGACGACCTGTGCTGTTGCGCGCACAGCGCACAAGGTAGCTTCCGGTACGACACCTGCTACAACGCCGGGGAGGATCGTCTCGAGGTCGCAGAGTGGGATGCACCGTAGCATTCGAGTAAGACCTTCCCACCGACGCACTCCAAGACGGGGCTGCAAGAGCGAGAGACGGCGATCAAGTTCTGGACCGCCGACGCAGTCGACCGCCTTTTCGAGACAATGATTGTAGAAGAATTTCTGCCATAGATCCACTGTGTCTTGCACAAGGAAGGACGATGGCTCAGCTGTACCCCAGTCTCTCCAGAAGGGCTGCACTACCCCGTTGAGGCCAAGGATCCCGGCCGTCTTTGAGAATGCCGGGAGATTCCAAGGGTCTGTCATCGAACACGCGGCATGAATGAGCTCAAGTGTTCGTTGACGCATCCGAGAAGGTAAGGCGGTGCAGACATCGTCGGCCTTGGAAACAGAAAGCGCCTCGATGGGTTTCGATCCTTTCGGGGAGATCCCAGCGATCGTCCACTGATCGGGATAATCAGCAATCCATGCGACAAGGGGGGTGTGGACCAGGCGGAGTTGACCGTGCGGATCGAGCATCCAACGAGGATGATCTTCTGCGTCCTTCAAGTCAGCCAGGATGATGTCAAGACACCGATGGTAAACACGCCGAGCCAAAATGGACTGCTGCTGGGCCGAGACGTCCAAGAATTGGGGCACGGGAAGATAGGCAGTGAGGGCAAATGCCTCAGATGTCTCCTTCTTCCGCGCATCGACGTGAATGTTGGCGATAGAAAGTAGTAGAGGGAGTTCTTCACAGTCGTTCCTCATAGTCGCTGATCGTGTCCTGTGAGAAGCGCCGATCACGCCCGCGAACGCGTGTCCTTTGGGAAGGCGGTCCTGCAAACAGTACGTGAACCGGGTGCGTAGATGACCAGTGTCCATCTCCTTACCTGAATATCCCACGCGATATCCGCGCTCATAAACTCCCCGTAAGCCCTCTCTCGGTATCCTGAACCCCCATAGTATTCTCGGTATGGCTGAATGTCCATATATGAAGCGAAGTTAGGGTTTCCGAACAGGTTTTGTACGACCTCCAGTCCGTCGCGCCAACGGAGAATGATGGGGGACTTCGTCTCGTAAGGGTCACAAGCAATCTCGCATTGTCTCCATTGCGGTATCTTGCGAACTCTCAAAGGATGGGTTGCGTGGTCTGCTGGCTATTCGAGGCTGGTAAGTAGAGTCAAAGGGACGAAAGCTGCAGCACGCTTACCTGCTGCTGAAAGTGTGCCCCAGATTCTCTCCTCGCTGACCCGCAACGTGATGGGAAGTCGACAATGTCACGTTCGGCTGGCGCCCCGAGTGGGCGATGTGCCTCGCCTTCAAATATCTCCACGGACCTACGTCTTTCTACGCTCGCACCTGGATACTCTAGAGCATCATTCGGATGATATATCCGCTGGACCGTCGAATAGGTGCCACGCGTGGTTTCCGTAGGACTTGAAAGCGTAGAATATAAGCGGGAAGTCTGCGAAGCTGGTATTCCACTGGCGTTCTTGTCGCTGCATTCACCAAGCGGCACCTCAATTGCTGCTACGAATGCAAAGCATAAAGATTCGGGGCAGGACAGAATAGACAGGCACGTACAATTATGGCTGTGACCTTGGTCAATATCTACGGGATCTAGACCCTCTGAAGCATCGTCTTGCAAGTCCTGCAGGGCAGACCGAAACCACGCGCCACATGCGGGAGATGAGGGCTTCGACAGATGAAGTAGACGTTCGCCCTCTCCGAAAAAATGCTGAAGACATTCCGGATTGGGGCAGACGATCGAACGGTGTGGTGTGTCGACAAGCTGCAACTTGGCGCCGTTCAACGGGGGTACGTTGGATTTGTCCATGACATCTACAGGACTTTCAAGACGCCAAGACTACGGAAGGAACCAAGGACACAACGGCGACGGGATAGGGTGGGTGAAGCCGGTGGGTGAAGCCGGTTTTTATAGGGGTCGCGGGATGCCAGGGGTACTAAATGATTGAGGCCTCGTTCGTTGGCAAGCAAACGTGGCGAGGTAAGGCAGTGGAGCACGATGATGTATTGGAAGAGTGACACCCGGCACGTAGGGATGGGCACCGTGAAGGGAGACAGCAAGGGGCTGACCCGCTCGACACTACATTGATAGACATGAAAGAGGAGAACAAAAAGTGCGTGGTAGCGTCTCCGGAGTGGACGCTCAGTGACCACCGTCACGGTGACGATACGCAGGGAAGAGATCGTGACAGAATAGCCGAGGAGTCTTGCAAGAATTCGGCGTCGCCGGCACTGTGGGAGCCTGAAGGTATGGCGCTTGTACGACGACTGTACGCTGGCATGCACGCATAAGACATTCGTCAGCCTCGACGGAGGACGTCCCAATTGAACGCGTGCATGACGTGACAGCGACGGCAAACCCAAAATGGTCGCGTGGGGTAAGATAGAACAATCTACTCTCAAGATCTCACCGCTGTCCTTCATTATGTCACGGTCATGGCGATCAGCTGCACCTCACACAGTGCGTGTACATGCGAGCCCGGACTAGAGGGGCACGCTATTTACTGTAGCCAGTATGTATAACTGGGCATTCAGCCCCAAATTCCCTATGGCCTGGTAATTTCCCAGAGTATTATGTCGAAGGTATTGGGCTCTCCGCATCAGTGAACTAACCATGGCCAAATATTTTGTCGATATCGCTCGAATTCGAGGATCAGGGATATCGGACCAGTAGCCAGGACCCCAGCTGTAATTATGGATATATAATCGAATTGTTCTTCGCCCGTTTTGAAGATAAATATTGACACTCGACAAGCGCCGCGGAGCGCAGCATGCTACTTACTCCAGCTGGATACTTAGAGATGGACAATTCCGGACACGACACACCAAGCCCCGAAGTTAGACGTGGTTGCAAAGAGATATAATATATATAAATATGAATTACTCGCGTTCCCGATGACTCTGAGTTTCACTGCCACTCTCATTCCGCGAGACGCCAGTGGCGGCGTTGCAGCTGCTCGCTGCTTTCCCGTGCTTCGCTCAAGAAGTGCTCAGCTTGATTTAATTTCCAACCTCGCCGTCGGACACTAGATTGCCGTTCACTAGCGATGCCTGCGTAAAGTCATGCACAGACTCCCTGATGAGACGGAGCCTCTCGAGGCTTTGAGCTTGCGCCACCGCGCGCCCACTAGCCATGATGTACGTGTATTCTGCACGCTAACCGAGCGCACGGCCGCAAGCGGAAGCGCGGCGAAAGCGGCCATAGTGAGCTCATTGTCGGTGCTGAGCGCTGAGCCTCCAAAGGGAGCCCAAGATAGCGAGAACTGCCCGCTGCGGTTGCGATTCGAAGGGATCAGGCTCGAGCCACATCGAGATGCATTACAGGAACGAATTGGCGCTGACTCTGTGGTAGCGACGCGTTGTTGATGCCATGCGCGAACTGCCGAAAAGATGAGCTAGTATTGGGCTAGTATGGGAATGAGGGTCCTTGTCATCGGGGCGAACGGGATGATAGTCGACGCGGACAGAACATTGGACCTGGGAAAGACGACGTATCATGATGGTATAGTAGGCGCAGTCGACACCTCTGGAAAGATCCAAAGCGCGAAGATGTGACAACGAGTAACGCATGACCAAGTAAGCGATCATGACCATTGCCTTAGGTCCCAACCGCAAGGTCGGAAAACATGGATTTAGAAGTACGGGAGGACGACCTGCAGGGTAGAGTCGGTACAGAGGGACAGTGGTGTACTTACTTTTTCGCTGTATGGAGGACGAAGAGGAGGCGGCTGCCAGTGGAGGCCGCGGCGGGCGCCAAGACCAAACACAACGAACCGTGCGTAAGCAAGGCAATATATACATGCATTGTGCCTGAATCATTCGGGACAATGAGAGACCTTGCTGAAGCAAGGTACTGTAATGCGGCTCTCCGCCGCGCCGATTCAAACCATACAGTAATTTACGACCGGCGAAGGCGCTGCATGCGCCACGATCCTGGCGATTCAGTTTCGCCGGATACTGGCTTGACCCTTCACATAATGGCCCTCTTCCCCTCATCCCACGGTATTCCCTCTCTCCTCCGAGCCAGCAGGCTTCGCATGACGACTCCGACGTCCTTGTCTCATCCCTCCTGCAGGCCCTCTTTCCGACAACAACTGCCCGACGATTCTGCGGACGCCGAGCGAATCAAGAATGAGTGCACCCTTCTTGTGCCTCATCTCCAGGGCGAGAGCTTTTCAGTTGACATGCTCACCCCCCGGAACGATGTCTTACTGTGACACTCGATTCCGACGTTACCCAGGTGCGTGAACATGCTCGGTCGTGGTGCTCCTGCACGCCATCCTTGTAGCGCGTACACCGAGTTCGCGGAGGGAGCATTGGAGACTATACCTGTGCAGCATAACCCGGGAGCGCTTCGGCCTTTTGAGAGGCCGTTGCACGAGCAGTAGAGGACTCGCTGTCTTCAGAGGTAGTTTCGTGACATTGCGGGCGATGTTTCGTCTTGCTGTCCTTGAGACTACGTAACTGTACTCATGGTTCCATGTCACAGTTTCGCATCGCTGCACGCATCATCGCCGCTCTCAGTTTTGTTGGCAGCGTCCTCAACAACTTGCGACGTAGTCATCTCTGTACATATACTGGCGGAGCTTTCGGTCCCTGGAGTGAAATATATATTCATTTTACTGGTGGAAACCCCGTCCCACAGTCCGCGCGTCGTGCTAACTATATGCGCCATCAAGACGAGTTCACCTATGCTCTGCGGACGTCTTTCGTCACCGGCTGGCATCCTCGTTGACGAGGGAGCGACACATCGTCTGGGCGAAGATTCTACCTTGAGGCGAGGCTCTCATCTTCTCACAGGGATCTACGAGGTCGAGGCAAGTGTCATACATTTTTATTGAGGACCCATGCATCTGGAAATATGCACACAATCTACGCTCATCGGCGCCGTGCTTCAGGAATCAGCGCACTGCACTCGGGTTGCAACATAAACGGACCCAAGAACGTTGAATAAGCGCGCTTCACACTACAACAGCCAGCACACCCGACAGATCGTGGGGTACACAGATACTTGAACAAGGCGAGTGTGCGACGTAGTGATGCGCGGACCCAGACCGAGAGTTCAACACCGGCCTCCCTATCGAAGGAGGGATGGGGCTACGGTGCGACGTCCGGGGAACTGTCCATCTGCGCACTCAATCTCCTACCTCGATCCGGGATACTAACGACGCCGTGTGAAGAGAAAGGATATGATACACTCACCGAGCTGATCACTCTCTGCTTCAAAAGCACTCCACGAACCCGGTCTCCGCAGCACCTGGTCAGTCATCGGCGTGATCAGACAGCTCGAGAGTCCGAATCCCTCCTGCCGTAAAGTAAAGGGGTCCCATCTCATGAACGAGACTTGCAAGGGCCACGGATTTGACGGGCGCGGGCTCACTCGAATTCGTGGGGAGGATGATACGTTCATTGCCGGTCGACGGTTAGCTACGCCAGAACACGCCATCGCTTGCCGAGGCCCACGCCGAGCGCAGAGGCCGACGAAGATGAATACATACTCCGGTATGAGAAATGAAGAGACGAGAGTCGAGAGGGACGGCGTTGACGGGAAGAAAAGTGTCGGCGAATGGAGAGATGAGGGCAAAAAGCAAGACGTCCTGTGCATGATGAAAAGGGATGGGGCCCTCTGAGAGTCCCGGGCCACTGCCAGATAGCACCTTCCTGAACAAAATAACCCATAGACACTGTCCACCTCTGGACAAGATGTACGAGGAAAAACTACGAGCCACTGGTCGACGGGCGACATTGTCGATTGACCGGCGCGCATGTAGCCGCAGCTCACCGCAGTGTTGTCACGTCAACTTGAACCGTGTGGCGACGGCGGTCAAGGGTGGGCGTTCTGACTGGCCCGAGCGTCACCTCCGAGCACTGCATGCAGCTTCAGATATACCATAAAAGAGAGGGTATCGATCGTGGATGTCTGGTCCGCCTCCCCAGTGAGCGAGAGCGCGATTTTCTAGAGTATTAGGCGGACAGCCGTGCAGTCTGCGATGTCGGGCTACCGGCGGATTAGCGCTGCGCTTTGTCCTGCAGTGCGCCACGGTCTTCAATACGCTCGCTGTGCTGCGCGCGGGGCATCTGTTACTGACTGGAGCGGGTGGCCTTGTCAACGGTGAGATGGGATAGCCGGAGGAGCATACGATGCATACTCAGGCTCAGGCTAGTACATAGTTTAGCGGCGATGGCCCGTGCGTGGGAAGCTGTGGCGGACTGGCAAGTGGGAACATCCGACTCTTGTAATAATCCAGCTAGTCACCACCGACACCAACTCCTCGACCTGCGTGTGTTGAGCTTTGCGAGATCTCGGGGTTTCCTGGGTGAATGGCAGGCAGATACCAGCGACATGGCAGAGTGTGATTCGTGTGCGACATTGGAGAACACGATGATAGTGGGAGACCTTTTGATCTCGCCGTCCTCTCATCTGCAGTTGTTGAGCTTTGCGAGACCCCCGGACTTCCGGGGTGAATGGCAAGCAGATGCGCTGTAATGGAGGTTAGGTCTTCTGCCGACGGGGGTGCCAGTACCCGTCCGCACTGCGCGGCCTGCTCAGGTATCACCAGTTCAACATCCGGCGGGATACTCAGGTGGTTTAATGCCCAGATCCTCATCACCCTCTCCTCTGAACTACACCATATCACCCGCCTGCGGCTTCAATTCCCAGCGACCCGTCAAGAAAGTATTCGCGACTGCTGAGCATGTGAGGGCTGAGAGGGGTGGTAATTCGCAAACGGTAGTCATCATTAATTGTCAGGAAAAGATGGCGATGAACTCTGGGGGTATCATTAAGGATATGCCGTGTATAGGTGAGCGTCAGAAAAACGAGTCGCATTCCGAAGCACCATCTTAACGTGTCCCGGAAGTTTCGAGCAACAAGGGTTGGCTACGGCCCAATCTGCGACTCGATCGCGAAAGAAAGTTAGTCTCGCAGTCCAGAAGACAAGAGAGCGGGGTGCGTCAGAACTCGAGATGCAGCGTGAGGCTCAGAGCCCATGTGATGGGTGATCATGCACGACAGATGGGGAGCGAAGAGCTTGAGATTCACAGAATGCCCGGGGTAATTACTAGTAGAAGACTGTCGCTAGCGACCAGCGGTAATTCGCCAGACACCGTCACGGTCGGAGTCGGCGAGCACCTTACTTATCTGCATGACACCGATCGAGTGCAACGCGGCGGCACCATGCTGCGACCTGCCTCACACACTTATACTGAGTTCGAGAAGACAGAAAATCCAACGTTACTAGATACCTCAGATACAAACAAGTGCTACTCATGAGGGGCCGGGCGCGATACTTCAACAGGCCACCATCTTTGACCCGCCAAACGATGCCTACAACAAGTTCCGTAAATTCGGAATGTTGAGCAGATTAAAGCCGGGGGCTCTGCCCATGAAGCTGCAAACCTCGTTAGGGGGCTGCAAAAGTGGGGAAAGCCTGCTTACACGTCCGCCATCTGCGTTCGGAAGTGATCATCCCGGGCAGCCCACGCAGGGTCCTGACGGAGGAACATGTATCGTTGGCGGAGGGTCTTGAAGATCGGAAGGTATATATCGCGGCTAAACTGTTTTTCCGACCTAGTTCCTGCGTCCCGCCTGCAATCTAACAGCCAACATGCCTAATGCAAAGTTGGTCAGCGAGCGTTCCACTGCTGATGAGATAGAAAATGGCGTACTCCAGTAGCTGCATATAAAAGAGCTCCCATGGGAACACGACGTGTGAACGAGTTAACCCGCTGTGCGGGGGTGAAGCCGGAGCTGATGCGCTCCATTTCGTCAGATAATTGGCCCTGGTAGAATGTTCGACCGACGATGCCATAGACGTGTGGATTTTGGAAATCAACGATCAAGTGACCCTGGCGGGGACTATCAACGCGATGGTGATCATGTAGAAAAGTGAACGCACCGATTCGTCGAGGCGTCCGGAATGCAGGTATCTGCCATCTTCGAGAAGTCGCAGTACTTCGTTTCGGATGATCGTCGGCGTCGGAGCGACGCCGTTAGCGTCCCGGCGGAGGTATCCATACCCCCGCTCCCTTTCGGCGTCGGTGAGGTCCTCAGCGTTCGGGATCAGGGGTTCGCCATAGTGGAGCGAGCCGAGGCGGACCCGGGCCCGGCACCTGAAGGTGGACGAGGTGACCTGCATATATAATGAGCATTGCGAGTGAGTATCAAAATAAATGCCTACCAAGTCTATAACAGGATTGTTCCCTGCGATGACGAAGTCTGGGAAGAATTTGACAGCTTTAGCTCGCGACAAGAAGAGAGAATGAAAGACGTACCATCTTCAACTTCCCTCCGCAGATTCGGGGGAAGCGATAGTTGGGCCTGCTGGAACAACCAGACTGCTCCCGCAAGGGCCTCCTCAGACAGGGGGCGTAGACTTGTTACTGAGCCAAATAGGTTCGCATGCGCAACGAGCAACCGTCCAAAAAAAAGGACCAATGCGGTTGATCGCACGATCTCTGCCGCGACCGGTTGGTCTATAAGCGGGTTTCCAGGCGGGATTGGAGCAAGGACTGCTGGTGTGTGATTTGTAAGGAGAGTCAAAAGATCATCGGGTATAATGGGTTGAAATACTATATCGTCTTCTAGGAACTCGTCAAAGAGGTCGAAGTCCATTGTGGGGAGGAGACAACTCGACTCGGAGGCTCGACGCAGTATATATACTGCAGGTTGCGAAGCGCATCGGACGAGACTCAGAGAATGTCACGGCGACTCGGATAGAGGCGTGAGGGCTGTGGTGCACATTTGGCTAATCATACGGCCACAGTCACAGGAGCAACGAGAGAGATCCCGGTTAACTGAGAATTCCGAGCGAGCCTGAGGGAGGAGAAGGTGTCGAGTGTGTGAGTGGCGAGTGTGGATCTCATGTCTATCAAGGTTCATCATCGACGAAGGTACCCATCGACATCTAGAGACGGTACGCACGGTGTGTTGATACGACGGTGATGACCATGCATCGCGGCGCGACAGTGAGCTTGAGGCGCCTGAGGTGGAAGGAAGGAAGGAAGGAAGGAAGGAA
>MU277378.1:0-11722 GCA_022160305.1 Artomyces pyxidatus | reverse complement strand
GCTCTGAGACTGCGGGGAAGTAAATACAACGAGGCCAAGATGACTGACATAGTAAAAACCATCGGGATTGCTGTCCCGCAGTCCCGACTGCCTCGCGAGTCGCTGGAAGTAATTACAACGAGACAAGCAGGTGTAGTGAATACCACCGGGAGCGGTGGTCACCCAGAGCCCTGCACATAGTAAATACTAATATCCAGCACCCTGCCAGTTGAAAAGGGTGCAGTAAAAACTACGTGTCACAGGGGAGAGCATAGTAATTACAACGATCTGCCTCCCCCAACGACCGTAGTACTTGTTGCAGCGAAATAGTATTTTATAATTTCCAGCTACAAAGGCAACTAGCCGTTTACTGGAATTACAGTAGTATAGTAATCTTATTGACTACCACGGCTCGATGGCGTCGGTGTACCCAGATGCTGAGTTAACGGACACGCAGTCAGTCCAAAGTTTGCCCAGGTAGACTCAGGCGTACCTTTGAAGCCAAATCTTCAACCTGTTGGCCCTTCCCAGTGCTCTTAGAACTCTTTGAGCCTGACTGTGCGGCGTCCCTTTGACTAACGCCAACGTTGCCGGGTGCGTTGCTGCACAGCGTCTGCAGCTGTCGAGCTGAATGATTGACTTTGATGCGCTGTTTACCCTGCCAGTGGTAGACGTCTGAGCATGCGAGCCCACCGTAGGCCCGTGGCGGCAGTCGCTCACGGAGATATACACCACTCACCTTCACGTCTTTCAGAGCTGTACTTGGATGGACTTGGACGTTTGCCGTGACCTCAACGACCTCGTCTCCATCTTCCCCACTCTCGATATCGGAGCTCTGGCTGTCTTCAGAGCTAGAGTCGTTGGGGAGTTGGATGGTGTACCGCGGCTGGGCTGTCGTTGCAAAACGTGAAGTCGACTGGGTGACACTGGCAGGGATGCGAGCAGTGCCAGTAGCCGCACCTGCTGGCGCTTTTGCAGTCTGACGAGAGACAGGCACATCACGCCCGAGCAGAGAGGGAGTTGGCGGGAGCTCTTCAGAGTCAGTCTCCAAATCGTTGGACTTGCCGCGTTCTGACTTGTCGATGACTCTAGGGATCTGTTAGACGCGCCAAGGTCGTGTGTGTGCGTGTTAGATCAACATGCCACGGTGAGCGCTAATGAGACGTTTGAAACTCACACCCATTGTCATCTGCGCCATTGTCTTGAGCTGCTTCCGGGACAGAGCCTCCGCGGGCGAGAGATCTAGTTCCTCTGCAGTAGGTGCGTTGTTAATCTCTTCTCCACTTTCGTCTCCGCTGTCACCAGGGCCTTCTTTATAGCTCTCTTCGTCGCTGTCAACGTGCTTTCGGCGACCCCGGGCCTGTTGGACCTGCGCGTTCGAGTCGTGGCCTCCGCTGTGTTCACCTTGCCACTCGGAGGTGTTCGTGCCGGTATGGTAGATTTGCACATCGGAGTCATCACCAGGCTCGGCAGGGCTTTGAACCTGGAGTTCTGGAAAGCCGTCATGGGTCAGGATCAATAGAAAGGTGCGCTTCCGTCGTACCTCCGACTCCGAGTCTGTCAGAACTGATGTCCTCATTTGCAATCGGCTCATTGGTCTCTCTCGGTGTCACGCCGTTGACCACATCTATGTCCATCTGCGTAGAGTCTGTGGCATTGCTAGCTGCCACGACTCCATACTGGGGCTCGCCAGCAGGCGAGGGGGGACTCTGCGGTTTGCGCGACCGCAACTCTCTCTTGAAAGCAGTTGGCCTAGCAGCTGGGCGACCCTTGCCTTTCGCAGGTGCTTTGTCATCGTCCAATGCCTGTTTGCCGACGTTCGAGCCTGTGTAGCGGTCTCTCGCGTTAGAAAGAACAATATCGGCTAGAAAATTGGTGAGTCTGCTTTCCATTTGCCATGTCGAGAGTTGCCTCAGGTTTTCTTTTGGCAGGGGGGGTTTCCTCATCGACTTGTTCCACGCGATCCCTCTTGCGAGGCCCTTTCTTCGACGCTCCATCCCAAACTGTACCGCCGGGGATACGTGCCGCCACGAGCACTCTTGAGCATAGCGATAGGAGTCTTAGTTGAGAGAGGTACGTACCTTTGTCACGGAGAGCCTGTGTTTTTGCAGCGCGGGGGCCTGTGACGTGGCAGGTTCAGTTCCGACATGCACAGACGTTGAAGATCAGGCTGGTATTCTTACCCTGAGGGACGGCAGCATTACGTTCGTCTTGTACACGTTGATGTTCCTCTCGCGATGCTTTGTCTTCCTTCTGTAGCTGAGCCTTCAGCTTTTGGGTGAGCTTCGCTTGTTGTTCGGGTTGAAGGCCCAGGAAGGAGCTTGACTGATTCTCGGCTTCATCCTTGTCAGCTATGTCGAGGCGCGATTTAGTCGGTTTCTTTCTCCCCATGCAGCTGGCGGAGGAGGGGGCTCTCGGTGAGGAAAATTGTACGGAGGGCAGAGTTGTGGATGATAGGTGAGAGGCTTTTTGGAGACGCATGGCGCGTTGCTGATGCCATTTTGTAGGTGATTTGGCACGGGTAGAATTATGTTTGCCTGCTAAAGTAGATCTGAATCAAGACCTATTTATCCACTCATCGACTTGTCGCGACCGTTATCGGACTGCATTATCGTCCTCCTTCCACCTGTCCGCTTTCTCCCAGCAGCCATCCCACCCAGGCTCTAATCCTGCCGACTCGAAACTCTCGACCACCGGGCCATCACCACATTTCTGCCTCGATTTCACTATGCTTTTGTCCTGCGGAGGATGCAAAGCGTCCGGATTCACCCACGACGGCCTCTCCAAACACATCAGCCTTTCACAAAAAGCTGAGTGCATTGCTTTTCGTAACCGCAGTGCCCGTGCAGCGCCGTACCGGGTCGGACCTGCTTGGCCCTTGCGAGCCCAATCTCCCAGCCGGCGTGGATCTGCAAGCCCACCAGAAATTCCCTCGGACTCAGAGGCTCAAGCTCATGCAGATGACGGTGATGCGCCGCAACCGGCGCAGTTCGAGGGGGATTTCTTTGGGGCATATCAAGAAGCCGAGTTTGCTTGGCCCGACGAGGAGGTTGGGAATGCTGCTGGGGTGGCCATAGCCTTTGACGAACGAGGACCTCGTGATGACGACTCAGACGACAATCAAGATGAGATTGCGGGCTTGGACGTTGGCTTCGAGGACCCAGCAGAGCTGCTCGACGATGATGGGATAGATGCAAGATGCCCAGACTTGCCTGCACCTACCCCACCTCATTCGCGCTCACCAAGCCCAGATCACAATGGCAACGTTGCAGCGCCAATGGATGAAGACGAGGCTCAACGCCTCGATACGCGTGCCGAAGACGCGGCCCCACTTCAAAACCCCCCAACAATAGTCAAGTTCGGAGGCAAGGCAGGAGCTCCTGTCCAGGCTGCTGCTCTCCCATCGTTCTATCAGTACCTCAATGCAATCAAAAAGCCCGGAGACCACTCGGAGAACAATCCATACCACCCATTTGAATCCGAAATAGATTGGGAGACGGCGGACTGGGCGAAAGAGGATGGGCCTGGTTCAAATGCATTCACCCGGCTTTTGAAAATCCCAGGGGTGCGTGCTGCCGTGTTGTTGCATTTGAAATGCCGGTTAACATCGTTGCCACAGATGCATGACCGTTTGGATCTTTCTTACAAGACGTCTGATGAGCTGAATACCATCATCGACACCAAGCTGCCTCCTCGACCACAGTTTCATCGTCACGAAGTCGAAGTAGATGGCGAAAAGTTCGACTTCTATTTGCGCGATACCCTGGAATGCATACGAGCTCTCTATGGCGCACCTCATCTGGCTCTCTACCTGGTACATGAGCCCGAAAAACACTACACAGCCCGAGACAAGAAGGTTCGGGTCTTCTCCGATATGCATACCTCGCGATGGTGGTGGACTGTACAGGTGCGCCATGCTCGTCCCGTCGCCAACGTCTCACATATGAAGCTCATATGACTACTAGGAACTCCTCGAAGCCCAGAATGAGGGCGCAACAATCATCCCAGTCATAATATCCTCCGATAAGACGCAATTGACTCTATTTCGGAACAAGTCCGCGTATCCGGTATACCTCACCATTGGAAACCTTCCGAAAGAAATTCGCCGAAAGCCATCCCTCTCTGGCCAGATACTCCTCGGCTACCTGCCTGTCACTCGCCTTGATCACATCAAGGATGATGATGCACGCCGTCGGGGGCTTGCCAACCTGTTCCACGCGTGTATGTCGAAGGCGATGAGCCCTCTCAAGGCTCCAGGGGTCCACGGCTTGCAGATGGCGGATGGACACGGTGTGGTTCGTCGTTGCCACCCCATCTTGGCCGCTTTTGTTGGGGACTACCCGGAGCAGGTCTTGGTCACTGGAGTGAAGACGAACCGGTGCCCCAAGGGCGTTCTCGACCCAGACCTAATGGGCGAAAATGTCGACTGCACGGAGCGGAATTTAGAGGCCATCCTAGATGCACTCGCTACTTTGGATCAAGGCCCTATTGTCTTTGTCGAGGCCTGTGAGCAAGCTGGCATCAAGCCTCTCTTTCATCCATTCTGGGAAGGCCTTCCATACGTCAACATCTTCCAATCCATTACCCCCGACATCCTACATCAACTGTACCAGGGCGTGGTCAAGCATCTGGTCTCGTGGATCCGGGAGGCCTACGGCGACGCCGCGGTGGATGCTCGCTTCATGTGTATGCCGCCCAATCACAACCTCCGACAGTTCGCGAAAGGGATCTCGCATCTCTCTCGGGTGTCAGGTGCCGAGCATCAGGATATCTGCCGAGTCCTCCTCGGTGCCATCATCGACCTCCCTTTACCTGGCGGCGAATCCCCGACCCGCATAGTTCGCGCGGTCCGGGCTCTTCTCGATTTTGTCTACCTGGCGCAATTCCCTACACACACCAAGGCCACTCTCGCACATCTTCAAGATGCGTTAAACCGGTTTCATGCAAATAAGTCCATTTTTATTGACCTCGGCATCCGAGATCACTTCAATTTTCCCAAAATGCACTCGCTCACCCATTATGTTGAATCGGTGAGGCTGTTCGGCACCGCAGACAACTTCAACACATCGTATTCCGAACGGCTTCACATTGACTTCACAAAAGACGCATATCGGGCCTCCAACCGTAAAGACGAATACCCGCAAATGACCCTATGGCTACGTCGGCGCGAGCAGATGCACATCCACCGTCTCTTCATCCAATGGCGACTCGATGGGCAGCCAGCTCCTGCCTTATCTCCTCCGAAGCTTGCCCCGCGACTTCACATACAGATCGCCCGAAACCCGTCTGCCAAGGCAGTTTCTTTCAATGAACTGGGGCAACGCTACGGTGCAGTGGATTTCAAACAGGCTTTGGCTGAATACATCATTCGTCGCGCACATCCCACTTTCACCGTCCACCAGGTTGTTGCAGTGGGATCAACCTTGCACATCCCTTTCAATTCCGTCGCCGTCTACAACAAGATGAAGTTTTGGAACCCTGATGCTCAGGACCGAAAAAATGTCCCGGAGACCCTCGATTGCATCCATGTCCGTCCGGCGTACAAAGACACACAAGGCCGCAAGGTCCCCGGGCGATTTGACACAGCTCTGGTGAAGGAATCAGCCCCTCCGGTTCAGCCTCAGGGGGGTGCGGGGCAACAAATAGGTGTTCGCGGTGAGCGACGGTTCCGCTCGCGGCGCATGAATAGTGCTGATGCCTGTATGAATCTTGTAGGTCTTCGCGTGGCTCAAGTCCGGGTCATATTCAGCCTGTCACAAACGGCTGCACACACTATGTTTGGCGGTGAGGATCCAGGGCGTCTGGCATACATTGAGTGGTTCTCTCGGTTTCCCCGCGCACCTGATCGCAACCACAATATGTACCGTATTACCCGGTCGTACAACGGTCAAGGTCGTCGGCAGTCTTGCATCATCCCGGTCACCCTCATCCAACGTAGCATCCACCTGTACCCCAAGTTTGGGCCTACAGTGCCCGATGGATGGACTAGTTCTAACGTTCTCGAGAGATGTAACACATTTCACGTTTCATCCTTTGTTGATCGACATACATACATCACAGTTGTATAATGACGAGTTAAATGTGATCAGCTATGAGTGCACCGACGCGTATAGTAATGTAAGAATCCATCTACGAGCTTTGCAGGTAAGATGGTTGCCCTGCCAAAAGACGTGCAAAGTAGACATCATTCACGCGCTCGGGGTCAACGCGGAGCGACGGCATGTGCTCTCCGGGGATCTCGCGCCACAACGAGAACAAGCCGAGAGCATCTTGAACGCGTTGGGAGGTTGTTCTAACCAACTGCTTGTGAAGTTCGGGATCCTCTCGCCGTAGGGTAGCCTCGGTTCGGAAGCCATACGTGTGCCACCGCATCAGCGCCCCTGCGCAATATTGGGTGAAAGACTTCCGTGTCTCTCCTTCCTGGATGGGCGTGTTCCCGTGGGTGATAATAGCAGACGGGATGAGGATGGTCGAACCGGGGGGGAACTCGATCACCAGACCGAGCTCCCACAGGTAGATATGGCCGCCGGTCTTGGGATTGTAGTTGCCGAGTGCAGTAATGGCGCACCAACCATAGGGAACATTTTGATAGTCGCGATGGGGGTATGTGACAGCGCGAGGGCCAAAGTTGAAAGTTGCAGTGGGGAACACACTGTTACGGAAAGGTTTTTCAAGCCCGCCGTCTTCTGTCTGAATTGAGGCTACGACGTCGCGGTAGCGAGTGAACAAGCGAGGCGCGGCCATATTGAAAGCACCTGAAGATGAACCAGCCGGAGTCAGTGAGCGCCAGCGTATGAACACGGTGAGAGGTACATACTGCTAGCGAAGCCCGCGATGCGTGCCATAGCCGGATTTCTCGTGAGTCGCTTGAAAGCCTCGTGCTTTGTGGGCTTCTTGTTGTCGACGAGATAGGGCGCCTTGTACGAGTGGCGATTCAGTCAGATATGTATAGAGGCACGAGATGCACAACCGCATACCTCGGGCCCCCCGCCATGAGTGAAACCAACATTGAGAGTGGGATATTGCCCGCGAGTATGCGCCGCCAGTTGCTCGCCGGCCATGAAGTTGGTCTTGGGATCCTCCAGGATATCGTCCATGGCCATGCTAGCTTGCCTGACTGTCTCAGGCCAGGATGCGTCACCTTTAGGAGCCCCAGCGAGATACACTACCACCCGACCTTCACGATCTACAACCGCCCGAGAACCTCTGTGAGGATGTGAACGGTCAGCATCTAGTACGAGCAGCAAAGGACTGAAGCCACTTACTTGCCATCCCACTCGACAAGCCGGAAGTGGAGCTCATGCAGCAGCTTGGCCAAAGCTAGCAGCTTCTTCTCGTAGAGCTTAGCAGGCGGAGGCAGCCCTCGCTTGCCAATGAAGCCTCCGTTGGCGATGGGCAAGGAGGCCGTGCTCAGGGACGTTTCGATTTGAGAGGGTGCACCATACTTGGACACCATTGCAGGCCTTATCGATGGGAGCGCCTCGGGCTGAGCGTCTCGCTCCCGTTGTCGCAAGTTTTTTCGCCTCTGCCGCTTGTGGGCGCGCTGCGCGCTCTCCTGATGGGGCTTGGTTCCAGGCGTATCCGTCGTGAGTGGTGGCGAAGCGGCAAGGGGAGGGGCGGGTTGGGAGGATGTACTGGCAGGGTTTGTGCGAGCCGCGCCGGAACAGGTCGAGGCGCTGCGTGCGCGCTTGAGTTGCGAAAGAGGAGGAGCAGCCGGCATTGAGCCGCCGTTGCCAGCAACGAGGGAATGGGGGGTGCCGCCAGAGGGCGATGCACTCGGTGATGGCTCCTCTTTTGACGCAGCAGAGATGGCGGTCACGGCAGGCCTCGGTTGGACGGCCAGATTGACCGGGGTATCGTTCGAGCCATCCGCCTCCCTTTCATTTTCGCCTTCGAATGAAGCGTGAAGTGCCGCCTCCATATTGAAGTCAGGATGCGCAGGGATGAGCTCGCAGAAGGGAGAGTATTCCTTCTGCGAGCGAGTCTGGGTGTCCGAGTCTTCAATTAGCCCACGGCCGTGTCAAAGCTACCGGCGTGCTTACTTTTCGGAAGTACAAAGATGAAGACATTGAGATGACGCAAAAAGACCCTAACATGACGGGAAAAGATGATTAGCGGCCATGGAAGGCAGTAGAAGAAGCACCATTGAGTCCTGAGGCACCGGGTTCGACGCGACTACAGGATGAGGAGGGCAGGAAAGGCTTGCTTACCAGAAAAGCTCGGCCGGGGGTTTTAAAGAGTGTGGACAGCCTGTATGAAAGATTGAGCAAAACAGACAAGATGGAGAGAGGGCAGGGTGAGTCCAGAGGCACCGGGTCCGACACGACTACAGGACGAGCAGGAGACGGAATGGCACTCACTGGATGAGGGATGATTTGGCCAGGAACTGCTGGACACGTGCCAGCCGAACAGAGACAGAAGAAATCTATGAAGCTAGAGGCCGGGAAAGGACAGAATGGGCGGAGGGACCGCAAAAACGAGTGACGCCGGAGGAAGGAGGGAGCGGATGTTGGACGTGGCCTGTGGGGGTTTATAAAGAAAATGGAGAGGCCGAGAGTGGCTAGTGGCCGACCGACCACGCCAGTGGCTGATCAACGTTCAACGAGGACACCGTGTCGCGTCTGTGGCCGCGACGCGAGCTGCGTGACAGCGTTCTGCACGTCCGGACACGCTTTCCCACATTGATGTCACGCCGGATGCCCGAGCGCCTGCACTGCGCAAGCCGCATTGAGATCTTACACCGAGATGGCAGCAATACGTAGTATTTGAGCACACAGAGACCAAGCCCGTGTACAGATACAACACAGGACCTACAGTGACGTCGCCAGCGCCTCAAGCACAGACTCCGGGATGTAGAATTGAGAATCTGTCATGCCGCGTAACCGCCCGGAGCCGCACATCTCGCAGATGCGCAGTTGAGTTTCCTCGCCCATCGCAGAGCGCACGCCATCATGGAGAGGCTGGCTGGATGGTCCATCTTCCGTCTTCCGTTGTTTCGCAAGTGGCGGCGGGGAGGGGGTGGAAGCGCGACGACGCTTCACTCGCGGCTCGGGCGTATGGGGTAGTGAGTTGAGTGGCGTTTGAGGGGTCGTCCTGCTCGTCAGGTAACAGATGTGTGATTGTTGTCAAAATGAGAACAGGAAGGGTACATCGAGGAGGATCACGTACCGCTGCGCCCGAGCTCGAGCACTCTCAGATGGCAGAGGAGACGGAGGTCGCTGTAGCTCAGGGCCATACTCATCCTGAGTCTCGCTTACATGAGAGATGGTCGGGGAGTTGTCTGCTGAGCTTGATGAGCCCTCGCCGCTGGCCACATACGGCGAGGAGCTCGGGACCAGTGGAGAGCTGCACTCGCCGGGTCTACGGATCGGAGTAACAGGGAATAGGCCTCGACCTGGATTGGCTGCACGAGAGAGCGGCGTAGATGCACGGGCCGACGTCGGTGCACCGTTGTGAGTGGAGCCTTCGTCACTGGGCAGTCCCAGACTCGGATGCTCGATGGGGTCGGACGGATGCAGCTCAGCAGGAATATCTTGAGGTTTGTCCACGGGCCCACTACTTCTCTGCACGTCGTGGTCACTCGGAGACACGCTGCCCTCACGAGAGCGGCCGCCCTGCTCATCGGGAGAGTGCGTCGAAGGGTGAGAGCGGGGATGCGGTGCGGACTTTGTGGTTGAGGGTGGAGGCTGGCCAGCAGCATGTGTTTCGGAGGGAGGTGCGTGTGCAGGACCTGTTGAGCTTGAGGGTGGTTGCTCGGGCTCTTCGGAATCGGCGCGGTCTTCAGGCTCGCCCATGAACGTGCACCTAATATGCTGTAGAAAGGAGATGGTTGGAAGATGTGATAACAAAGCCTCGAGCCACTCACCATAGGACGCCGGCGCCGACCATTCTCGGACGGAAACGCGTATAGCTCGTACAGCCCCGGAGTAGACGTAGTGAGTGTGAGTGTGTCGAAGGGCTCGGAGGGCCGCCGACGGTCGCTGTGAGGACGCTGATGATGTAATTCAGCAAGTGGAAACATCGACAAAGTAAACACTTACCGAGTGACCGCCACGATTGTGCATGCCTCCTGCAGGAGCGCGGGAGCAGCGCCGGGAACGACGAGCTAGATACGATAAATACTGAGTGAGGACTTGGAGGCGACGCGTGGGCAGGTTTGGCCCCAGAGCCGGAGATGGCCGACCTGTTCCCACGGCGGATGCAGCACTGAGCGCGCGGCGGCGAGTCGTGGTCGCTTAGGATAGGAGCCACGACGCGTCGAAGACCCGCCGCCGCTGCTCAGCGCTCAGCCCCCAGCACTCCCGCTTCCCGTGCTACACTGCTACTTCCGCCTTCTGGACGCCTCCAACCCAGCATACCTCGAATGGCGTCGCAAAAAGTCGTTGTTGAAGTCACTACGCCCTCTCACCGAGGAGAAATTGTACGTGTTCGGTTCTGTATTGTCGAGGCTTCTATGCCCGCCTTACTTTACAGCGCGGACCACCATCCACATCGACCTCGGGCCTCCAGACCTGCCACTCGAAGTCCCTTACACCGTGACCACTACCACGGTGTCAGAGGACGTGCACGTGTCCTCCTCTTCAACACGAACCTACGTGGGGTGGGCTGAGGCGGCAATTGAACCCACTCGGACGACTCAGAGCTTGCGCGTCTTGAAGTCTATGCCGCCAACTCCTCGCCGGTTTTCCCGCGTCCGAGACACCTGCGCGTCTCTCAGTCGACATCTTCGCTTGTGCATGCTGGGGAAGGAGGGACAGAGAGGGCGGAGCGTGATTGTGGGTATCAAAGTTGAAAGGCTTGCCTGAGGGCTGTGGATTGCGCCGAGGTTCGTCGTGTTATTTCCTTGACCACTTTTGTAGTACTGAGGAGCTATCTAGACCGCGTCCCTTCGTGTCCCGTGTCCCATCTTCGGCGCGCAGGCATCGGCGCGTTCTATCACCCGCATCGCACCATCTTTATCCACGTTGTCATCTATAACCACAATGTTCACATGTTGTTCCATTCTAAACTGTTATGCCACCCAATCTGACGCGGATTTCGAGATTGCCGAGTGTACATCACAGGCGCCACGGTGAGCAACCAGCCTCAGGCAGGGACTTCATTGAGTGTCAACCTCCACTTCTCGACGCCCTCGCCCCACGTCCCATCATGGTCAACCTGGCGAGCTTGTTTCCCAACGTGTGGTCACACGTGCTGCCAGCCCGCTTGCGACGACTAAGCGCCAAGTGTCTCGCGATCTCGTGGAAGGATCTTGGGATCCCGCTACGCGGATCCCAAGATTTTTCCGGTCATGTGCCTTGTCCGAGTCCATGTCAACTGATTCAGTTCTAGGAAATCGAGTGGCAGCAGCTCATGTTACAGTGAGTTCTATCTATCCACCGGCAAAAGAGAGCGCTGATTGTCGCGACACCCTTTCAACTGGTTGTGAGACGGGGCGAGGGGCATTAGTGCACTGAAGAGAGCAAGCCGAGGTCGGGTACGAGCTCGCCACGGCGCGAAGTCAGTACGAGGCAGGCCTGCAGTGTACCATGTAGAATTACAGGAATATTACAGACGCGTTGTAGCGCATTGCGGAGACGCACAGCCACCGTAGGATTACAAATAAGATTAGCGCGAGTTATGCTGGGTTACAGGGGGGGGAATTCCCTGATGTAAGACTGGAGAGCCGCGCGCTGCTTGTCCATCGCTAGCTCGTCGAGCGACAAGGCTTCTGAGTCTCCTGTAGAAGAGACAGCAGTGGTAG
>MU277377.1:0-12141 GCA_022160305.1 Artomyces pyxidatus | reverse complement strand
AGCCGACATGACGTGGGAGGCGTGGACAGACATCGTGCGCGATGTCAACGAGGTCGGGTATGCCCGGCGGACCCTTTCGCGCTCTGGGTGGCACAACCCCTCCCCGTCGATGTCAATATTACAGAATTACTCCGCACGTACAGGATATGCTATGGTGAATGGGTACGTAGAGAACATACGGCCCGATTGGAGAGCGAAGAACTTCGACAAGATCGAAGATCTACAACCAGAAGTAGTGAGCTTCGGAACGGGAGGAAAGGAATATCGCTGGCAGCCTTTGAAGTGGCGAGTCAAAGAAGGTGTAAAACTGGACACGGATTATCAGTGGATGGGCTAGTTGGGTACCAATTGGAGTCTGTGGGCGAGAATTTGACTTACGAATGGTCGCACAGCTTGCGCTTTAGACCTGGGCATAGACACGTCTGTTTTCCTGCGACATCCGTGTTGTAGCTACTCAAATATTTTGTTTTCTTTCGCACTAGATCGACCACAGACCCATTCGACCACCATGTCCTCGTAGTTGGATTGTATATGCCCAAGCATTCGTGATCTCCACATTCCGCGTCTGCATGCTCGTCAGCGGCGATTCACCAGAGGCGGAGGACCCACGTACATCCGTAAAGACCACACCATTGTCGCGCAGCCGCACGTCCAGCGTCAGCCCCACCGTCTGCGCCGCCGCCAAACTGCGCAGCGTGCCCTCCGGGAGCGCAATTGTTGTCTCGACGCACGGCAAAAGCGTGTGTATCTTGTGCGGGGAACCTCCGTGAACCACAGCTGCGTCTTGCGCGCCAGCGCGCGTGCGACACGGTGCGGATGGTAGTCCGCTACAATGCAATGACCGCGCTTATGCTGAGATGCCGCATCCCGTGGACAGACATCTCGGAGGCCGGCCAGCGAGAGTACACTGGCGCGATTCTTTCGTGTGTGATACGCGAGCCACGCGGACCCCAGCTCTCCCGAGGGACGGTGACGCGTGTGCCGGGTGCTCCTGGGTGCGAGCGCATGTACGACGTGAGAGTCTGGACTGGGATGTCGATGATGGAACAGGACTGGGAATCGTCGCTGTTGTATACGGAGGCGCGCAGCGAGAGCAGGCGATCGTTGGGGTTGGCATAGAATAATCCGCGGAGGAGAGGCTCTTGAGCACACTGAGGTATGACGCGGTGTAACCGACAGGAAATGCCTTTCTTCCACTTGTCCTGCAGGAATCCAGGGAGGAAGAACATAAACGGGCCCTAGTCTGACAGGCACCATCAAGAGACACATGGCGCTGTGCCGGTCGCCGTTCGGCGTGCGAGAGTATCCGGGCGGGTCAGATCCACGAGCGTCCAGGAGGATGTCATTCTCGCTGAGGAACGAGGCATCTTAAGATCGATATCCAAACCTCCGATTACTGCCAGTCTGGACGTAGCTCTCACTCTGGTGCCGATCATGTAGTAGACGGTCTCGAGAGACAGTGTGGATATGATCTGACCTGACCTGATTCCACCATCCCGGTCTTCCAGTTACGGACGACGACTCTTGCTCTAAAATCCGCAACATCATGCGACTCCAAGAGATCATCGCCGCATATATCGAAAACAGTCTGCAGACCATTGAGTCGCAAAAATTCCTGATGCGCGGACGGGTGGGCGTCGCCGGACGATAGCGAGTTCACGCGGTAAACTCGAAGGCTGTTGCTAGATCAAGGTGTGAGCTGAAGGCATAAGGGAAAACGAGCACGACTGACGTCAGAGAGTCAGCAGATATGCAAAGATCTTGCGCGGGATCACATTGCACAAATACGGAGTTTGAGACCGGAAGCACATATGTGTTAGCGCTCTCCTCCATTCTGCGCAGAAGGGAAGGTAGTGTCTGAAAAAGGGCGGTTCTAGGCGCATCTGGAAAGGCGGGGTCGGAGACTGACAGAGATGCCAGGGTTTTTCCGGCATTACAGTGAGAGGAATCCGACCAACGAGGCGAGTAATACCGCTGTAGTCGGTCCACGCCAAATCCTGCCATGCCTCCCGGTGCAGCTTGAGCCGGTTAAGACGTGCATAAACAGAGAGGGTGTGCAGTCTGCGTTCACCGTCGAGCATTCCACAAGCTGCGAGTTCGCTGGTATACTGCAACAGTACCGAAGCTCCGAAGCTCCGACTAAAGTTTTCAGTCGGTGACATGCCTGTAGACTATCAGAAGTTTTGTTGAGCGACCACAGATGGAGACTTACTTGTTGACAAGCCACGAGACCTTTCCACTCCAGATTCTCGAGGATTTCGAGGACATCATCCGATAGGCCATGCATCGTCGGAAAAATAAGAAAGAACCTCTCAGAGAGATCGAGCCCGGTGCATGCCAAGAAGTCACTGATGCTGCGTTCGGGTTGAGTCAATAAATCCTTCCGATAGTGTAGTGTGCGATATTGCTGTCGGAGAGCTCTGGACAAAAGGATTCGATGAGTCTTCATGGAAAACAAAGGGAAAGCCTGCTGCGCGTGGCGCTCCTCATTGGCTCGGCAATCGCCGGGATGACCGAACATCAGCGAGGCGTGAAGTCGACCGTCTTTAGAACTCTCTATGCAACGTCGGACGACCACCCCGAGACTATAACTCGCTTTTCTTTGGGCCTCGATCTCCGGAAGCACTTGTACAGTCTTGAGAAGCCGGTAGAACTTGTCGTTCTCTGGCCACATCTCAGTGGGATGAGTCTGTTGTCTAGCTTGCCAAATGACATCCTCCTCGAAATCCTTGAGGATCTGGATTGGAGAGATCTCATCGCTTGTAAACGAGTACGTGTCCGACTTGAGTACTTCTTCCAAATTTTCTTTTAACCTTGTGTAGACATGTCATCGTTTGGACACCCTCGTTGGGACTGCAGTGCTGCTACATTACACGATCGAACTCGCGGCATGTGGAATGCTCGACGGTGAACGAGGTCGGCTCACCCTCCCTATTCGTGAACGACTCGACCGGCTCAAGCAGCATCGAGAGGCATGGCGCAATCTGACCTGGACCGAACCAACGATCTCGCCCACCTCCTGGGTCGGACTTACTCCGCCAATGTCACTGGACTAGCTCTGGCATTTCCATCACCCATCGACTCTACCCTCCTTCTACAAACTCTACCTTCCCTCCTGCGCGGAATAGAAGGTGATCACGGACTACTCGACGTGCCGGCTGGGACCTCTGTGCGATTAGACTCTTCGCAAGATCTGTGGATAACGATGAGTATTTCGCCAGAGTAAGCTATATCTATTCTTGTCCTTCCAAACCAGCTCACTAATCCGTGCAGCGATCCTTTTGATACAACCTACTATCTTAAATCAATAGCAACCGGCGACGAACACCCATCGGTGCACAACGAAGGCCGTATGCAACTCTCATGGCGAACTGCTGTTCTCGATTGTTGCGGTAAATATCTCCTAGAATCACATCATCCAGCGGACTCTGTATCGTCCGTTCTTGTTCACAACTGGAAGACCGGTATTGTGGAATCATAGAAGGTCAGACTAGATTCATACTATCTTACTTGATCTTCCGACTGATCATCTCCATCAGCGTGATTATTGGAGCATTGGAACGGAAGAGTATCAGTCTAGAAATGGCTGGTTTTTAAATGAGAGCTACATTCTACTGGATCTCTTTACTTCAGACGCCACGGCTGCGCGACCAATCCAATCCCCGAGCGCCAGGTGCCTCGTCGTAGTGCCGATCAGTCTCTCCGACGCGCGTTCCTACCGATTCTTCCAACCCGAATTCTTCCAGGACCTTACTCACTGGTCGCACCGGATCATACCTTGGTGTACTGGCGACGTGGACCAAGGATATTTCTATGCAGATCCTGAGGACCGGCTCCTCTCGCTGCGTCCCTCCACACCAGGGTCTTCGCTGAGCTCACAATTTGTCATCGACATCCCCGTGCGGACGTTCACGGAATATATCCAATCACATCCAGAAGAAGACGGCGCACCTGTCGTCGTTCCCTGGGAGGAATGGGGCCCGCGCGGGGCTCGCATCACACTAGAGACGGGGACGGGCCACGCGCGCTGGCCCAGGACGTCCGTTCACGGGATGCGACAGCTCAGCGTGCGGGAGGATGCCCTGAGGGGCTCTGTCACCGTGCTGGACTACCACCCCCGCCGCGTCGCGCGAGCCCTGGCGCGCGGCGACGCCCAAGTAGTGCACGGTGGGTCGGTGGGCGGCGTGGTTACGTTGCTGCCGTGCATCGAGACGACTGTCCCACTCCCGGAGGGACCGGCACGTAGTTTGGCGGCGGGACGCATGCTGGGCGCGTGGCTCTGCAAGAACGGGGTCCTCTTTGTCGAGGTGCGTGATTTTTCTGTTGCTGTGCTGTATTTCTGCTGAGGGGATTGTAGTCGCTCATGAGCAACAGGACTATAACAAATGCCTGGGCGTACAGCATCTGAACTCGAGGAATTGTACACGATCGCGTGTGTTGTCGTTCTCCGATGCGGTTCTCTTCGTTGTGGTCGCTAATCGCGTGCAGGTGAAGTTCGCGTGTCTGAGTTGATGGAGGAAGGAGGTACAAGGCGCCGTGCTTGTGGTGGAGTGGGCGGGGGCTAGAGCAGGGCTAGAGCGGCTAGCAGGACTTGCAATCGCGCACATAGACCATGATTGCGATACCTGGAGAGCAGACCGTATAACGTAAGCGCGCGCGTGACAGCTTCCAGCCTGCTGATTTGACTTTGGAGGGGCCTCCCTTCAGCCTGTCAACGAGACGCTCGAGCAGTGGACCGAGACTGTCGCCTCTGTGAACGAGGTAAACCTGGTGCCGTGGTCGAAGTTCATGGAGTACTGCAATGGAGTGCTCAATGGGCATGGCATCGTGAACATGAGCGTTAAATCGCTGCGGCAGGACTGGAGGGACGAATACTATGAACGAATCGAGGACACTCCTCCAAAGTCGACTTGGAGGGTAACGAATGCCGCTGGCAGCCGTTGAAGTGGAGGATCCAAAAAGATGTGACGAAGTTTGACACGGACTTCGAATGGCGTGGCTAGGTGAGTATCTCTACAGTCGATAATTACCGCAGACGTTTTCTAATGACGTCCTATATATTGTTTACAAGAAGGATATGATAGGGCATTATATCCCCAACCAAATGATTTCGTTTGGTGGACACCAACCTGATGTGCCACAGCGACTTGTTCACCAGTAGAATGTAGCCAAGGTGTCCCGCGTCTGAATGCTCTCAATCCAAACAATAGAGGTATGTAGGGAGTGCGTAGATATATATCGCGTAAATGATAGGGTCTACTCGCCGCCCTCTCACGCACCCGGAGATGCCATCTCGTTCTGATGCTCCGAAGTCCATTCCAAACTGTCGTCACCTCTCTCAAGTTTCTCGAGAAATACGCGTCTCTCATCTTCACCAAACCTCCGCACCAGTTCTTTTGCCCTTACGCAGCGAATATAGGCAAGGAACGTGGCATAGTTGAAAGCGCCGAGCGGCGTTGCGAGGTCACACTTTTGGCATCGCCACTCAAAGATGTGCACCATCGGAATGTCTGCGTCCTTCGTCGTCTGTCAGTAGACTCGCGCGAGAGATCCCGTAGTTACGCACCTCTGCCGGTACCGTGCTAGACTTCCACGCGCACACAATGACGCCGAGCGTGCTCCTCACATAGACTCCAAATACAGGAAAATCGAGGATGCCCAGCGCAGCGAGGAACTTGGCCGCTGCCGTCAAGTGCATTTGCAGTCTGCTGAACATCGTGTTGTTGCGCGTCGCCGGGTCCCTTTGATACTGCACCACGAGCAGCGGGAGGAAGAGCGACTCTGAGGGATCCGCGTGCACGACGAGGCTGCACTCCGCCGCGCGTTGGCGCAGGTGGGCAGGGACGACGGACGGGATCACGACGCCGCTGATGCTGTGGCACGACAACTGCCGCGGGTCATCTAGAGCGCGCTGCGCGGTGTGCTCGACGGCTGACCCCCATGCAGCGAGCTGTTCGGTGTGCTTGTCGAGGTACTCTTGTTCTTCGCGCGATGCGGGCGTGGCTATCAAGCGGTCGTGCTCCTCACCGAGGAGGAAGATGGACAGCCGGAGGTGAGAAGCGTGGACGTCTTCTACGTAGCCTCCCATCAAGCCTTCTATGTGTAGCGGGACAGCGCGCTTTCCGAGCATGCTCGTGTTGAGGTATTTGTTGTGGATTACAGAGGGGCGGCGCATGAAGTCTGCGAGGTCGTTTCGTGGCATGTTCACCATCTGGTCTAGTCTGGAATGAGAGAGGTGCCGGAGGAGGTCAGCACTCTGGTAGTATACAATGGATATGAAATACTGACAGAGGGACTACAGTCGGCATTTCGTCTGACAAAGGCGTACTGAATAAGATGCGATCATTCAGAACGTCAAATTTGGAGCGCACTGCCTGTCTGGGCAGCCCAGCTGGCCTATCCGACGCGACAATTTGCGCGACGACATTCAGGATATCGGCGAGTGCATCTATTACGATGGCAAGCATGTCGTCGACAAGATCCAAAGTCGGCATCGTGTACTTCTTTCCTTGCCCTTCGAGAATGTCGGTCAGTAAATCTGCTTGGAATGGCGCAATACACTTGGAGACGGGTGGCATGTCGTCCTAGAGCACGGGTCGATGAGTTGTTTAAACACAGGGAACTGCGATGTCGGAAGCGTACCACACACGTCCATTCCCGGGGCCACCGAGGCTGTGTGGCCTCGTCATACAGGTTATAAGAGGCGAGGAATTCCCGGTACATGGAGACCACCCTGGGGTTTGTTTCATTATCCATGACAGAATCATAGCGACGTTGATATCCAAGAAGTATGGCCGAACTAGACCTACAGCCTCTGTCATAGAGCCAAATACTTGTGGGGTCACCTACAATCTCGGGGGGCATAACAGGCGGTGAGCGGCGATTCCTTTGGGATATATCGTCAGTGATGTGAAATGGATCGAGCTTTGTTTCACATACCACCGGCGCAACGCAGAACTTGATGGCGCCAGCCTGTGTCAACGGGAGGTCAGATTCGATTCCTGATGAATACAATTATCTTGCTCACTTTTCGGGATCCATGACTGGCTCACCACTAGGGGAGTTATATGACGTGAGCACACTTGCGATTTCTGAGAAAAATGACGATGAAGGGGAAACGCACTTCTGATACGACTGCATTTTCAGGCCACGAAGCCAAGCAGGTATCGAGTCGCCGAGAGAAAGGTCGACTTCCGGCGCATCTTGAACGAGCACTTGATCCAATCTCCAGAGAAAATCTTCCGGCACGGAATAATCGGCATAATACGCAGCGAAAAGTTCTGATGTGATTTGCTCTCCGAGTGTGAAAAGAAATAGCGCGAGCGACATAGCAGATTCGGGGTTGCTGATATCGAAGATAGACTCGTGAACAGTGGAGCTGTCGAAAGGAGCGTGTAGGACATGTACCTGCGGCTATACATTGTTCAATCAAAGGCCACATCACCAAAATCATGACCGGCGTACCAAACCCTCAACCATTACATCACCCAGCCATGCGATGATGACTTGTAAGCAGTGGCTGTCTTCTGCGAAGGTGAGACCGACCAGCGGAGCGCGCAATGCGCCTATGGCGTGTCTGTGGTAGAGCGCACTCGCCAGTGTGTCAATGATGCACTCGCGCGACGCCACGGCAAGCACACAAATGGACTCTGAGTCGATTTGATCGTCTATCGCCACGTGGAGGCTGCGCGCGGCACGTACCGTCTTGGATTCGATGGATACGTTGCTATCTGAGTAGGCATCATGTTCGGGCAACTGTCCAGGTTGGTCGCCGTCGCCACCTGCATGATTTTGACCCGCCTGTCCTTCTTCGTCCGAAGACCCATTCTGGGAAGAGAGATCCGAGGTATCATCTGAAGAGGATTGACTTGACGAAGATGAAGTGTCTTCTCCCGCCGGTGGTTCCAACGGACAGAATACAACCAGGGTCGCTTCGGCGAACTTCGGTAAAAACTTGGTCAAGGAATCGCTGGATGCATCGGGATGCCTGGAGACTGCGCAAGCGACATATTCTCTATTGATACGAGTAAGAGAGTAATTACTTTGGATGTATGCATCACGCACCTTGTGAATAGAGATGAGGAAGCAGCACACATGCTCAACGACGTGAAGGCTGAGAGAAAAGATGTTTTGGGTCCTAGCGAAACGCACACGTGCTCCTCTTGCTGAAGTCGATGGCGTATTGCATGTACTAGGGACAAGACTTCTCGGGTCCGTTGAGAGTCGGAGAAAGGATGTGATCGTGGCGTTGAGAGCTCTACGGGAACCGACGTTGTAATACAATCACGTACGCCATCAAGGGACTGTAAGCTTTCCAATGTAGACGGAGAAAACGGGATAGCAAGACGAAGGACGAGGTCGAAGATAGACTCCGGGATCTCAGCGCCGTGAGCAGTCGAGCTGAGGTTTGTCCAGATATGAGAAATGAGGGTTGCTGAACCGCGCTGCATGAAGTGCGGGACACAGTGTTGTGTAGTGGTGACTCGTAGTCCGTGAAGAAGCAGCGGCGTCTTCCGAGCTTAGCAAAAGGACTTCAGCGTTCCTTACAGGAAGCCCAGAACGTCAGTGTGTATAGACAGTCAGACGATGATGACTGGTCGCTCTCAGGGACGAGCATGTTGCAGACGCCCCGTGGTGCCAGTGACGCTCGTGCGTTTGCAGATGTGTTAGCTGACATAAAAATGTATGCACCTACGTAGTTTTCTGCGCGGTCCACTGCGATGGTACTACTTATCAGCAATGTACTCTATGGAGGACATTGCAGATGTACTGCAAGATCTTGTCGTGGCGGATTTACACAGGTTGGTTTATTCTGATGTCGGATATTCGGAACAGGCAGAGCGACAAGAAAGAAGGAACAAGTACATAGCAAGTAAATTAACAGACCGACCGCAGCAAGTAACTTGGAAAAGTTAGGCGTGCCAAGACCCGTAACCTGTAAACACAAAATCAGTCCACCAGAGGCGTGCCAAAAAGCAAGTGACGTGCCGGATTCCAACCTGCCGTCGCAGAGAACCCTGCCATGCCAAGGCATCCTGTGTTGCTTCCGGATGTGATTGCATTTAATGCGCTCGCACCCGTGGAATATAAAAACGGGTTCAAGAATCCAAGGGGTGGTTTTCCAGCAGCGATCAGCTTGTCGTTGAGCAGTGCCACGACGCTGGCGAAGATCGGGCTCGCACAGCTTGTGCCATCGACTCGGGTGAGAGCACCCTGGTTTATGATATCCACGTTCACGCCGAGCGCCGCGACGTCGGGGAACCCGCGACCAGAGGCGTTGTATCTCCCAGAGTTAGTCCTCCCGAGCTTCGCAAGGTAGGCGGACTTGGAAGCGCTCTGATAAGTCGGCGTGCCGAAATAGTTGGAAAACCCCCCGGACGAGAAACTGGCAGCTGTTTCGGGGTTCACGTTTTGCGTCGCGCCGACGGAGGTCATGCTATAAAGATGTCAATGCGGTTAAGAGGAGCTGAGGAGGGAAGGTAGGTACAAAGGGTAAGTCTGGAACGCAAACTACAGGGGATTGAGAGCCTTGCACGCCGCCATCACCAGACGCAAAGAGGACGGAAGTACCGCGTGCGCCGAGCTGCATATAAGCATTGCACAAAGAACTAGAAATAAGTTGATCAGTGAAAACTACCGGGAAATGTCCACATTAAAACACACGTTGCCAACGAGCGGGAGACTGTGTTCTCGGTCTGGCCATAGCTTGTTGTCAGAACCTGTGGGGGAGAATTTTGTCCGAGCAGGAAGTTAACAAGGTCGAGGAAGCCACTGAGGCCATCTTGACTGCTCTGTCCAATAGAGATAAAGAACGTGGGTACGCCCGTTGCAATGCCGATGGTATATTGTACATCGAGGTCCTGAAAATTGTGTCAGGATGGCAGTATTTCGTAGGGACGTTGAGCTTACTGCTTCGACACCGGCTTGACTCTGTGACTGTGGATCGCTTCCGCCGTCGAGGGTCTGAAGGGTGAACGTGGTGGATGGACTCACATCCTGAAGGTAAGTCGTCAGGAATTGCTGATTTATAAGAGTAAGACGTTAGCATTTGTTCTGTCAGGAGAATAATGCGTGCTTGCATACCGTCAAATCAGCCTCGTTTGCGAATTGATTGATGAACCCAGAGACCGGGAGGGTGTTGGAAGATTGAGTCGCAGGGGTCGTCGGAATGCCGTAAAGTGCCTGCACGCAAGCCGGCGTGATGGCGGTGTTGCATGATGCCGGGGCTGCTGCGCTGGTGACGTTCGAAGAGGACGTGCGCAACCTCCCTGGAGTCACCGACGCAGGCTTCTTTGAAGCAAGTGGGTTCGGGAAACTGCCACATGTGTCAGCAATCGCGTTCGGTCAGAGTATAGTGGAAGCCTACGTGATGGTGGGATGGACGAGGTCCAGACGGCCTTGCAGCGATGCAGGGATCGAGTAAGCGAGTGTCCGAACGGTAGTCTCGCCAGTTGCATCGTGCGTGAACATTGAGAAATCCGCGCCGAACAGCTCCTTTGCCTGTGCCACTGTCGTCTGGAAGCCAAGCCAGTCGCCGGGGGGAGACAGCGTCTTCGCCGCCAGCCCGTTCTCTGAGAGCCATGCGTTGACCGCCGCAACAGTCTCCGGCTTCGGTGCGACATACTCGTTGACCTACAGTCAAACAGTCAGGGTAGTTCGCTGATGAGAACATACATAGTATTGACATACCTCTTCCAAGGACAAGTGCTGCCCGTAGTTCGCACTGCTCGGGGTGCTGATGTCCATGAGCACGTCCTGAAGTCCTTCGATGTTGTTCTGCTTCAGCGCAAGGCGCAGCGGCAGGGGTGTATCCCCCGGCGCCGGCCCATTGCGGGTGAATCCATTCGGGACACTATCGCGGCTCTCATGCAAGCGCAGGTCGCGTGTAACGTGAGGACCCGCAAGCGCAAGGGAAAAGAGGGAGAGGAGTATGAAAGAGGCTTGCAACATCTTGCAAGAATGCCGGGGAGAGAGCACTGGATGTTCAGAGGTAGGAACTCTCTGGTTTATAGCTGCAAAGACATGAGCTGCATGGAGAAATGTGTCTTTCGGGCGAGGGGTTCAGGTCCACGTTGCAAACTGGAAAAGGCAAACCGACGTATGGAGTGAGTACAGTTAGGCTGGCGGGCAGAGGAAGTATATATCCAGAATGTGAACACTTGCTAGTCTAGTGGCCCTTCGTGACCTCGATCCGACGCCATCGGGAGAACGAAGCCACTCTAGCTGTAGATACTTAGCAGTTGAAGACCAAAATTTGCTGAGTATATGCGGAAATATACAAGGACTTTCAGACTTACTCGAAGGATCCACGGATGTCCCAAACTGCCCGAGCCAGTATTACTGTTGGCGTCTCTCATCCGGAGGCATCGTGGAGCAGCTTCTTCAGTGACAATTCTATGGAACCTCAGCCAACCCAATCAATTCATAACGTTTCTAAATCCTGTCATGATGGTCAGCAGAATCACGACAGAAGACAGCCGATGTACGCACTAGGCCAGGTCAGCGGGCCTCATTACCCTTCACTCCGTCGTACGCCCTGTGATCTTCTCTCGACCTGAATGAATGATAGGGTTAGAACCTAATAAACACGCCTAATGTTTACGGAGACAACATGGTTGAGACGAAGTGATAATCGTGGTAAAAGTCGAGTTCCGATGTAGAATCCCAACGGAGGGAGACAGATATTGACTGAACAGGAAGCACCGCAGAGTCTTCCATAACGTGTTCACGTCGAGTGTTAATGCAGCGCGGCGCCGCAACTCATATGCTCCGAATGTGCCGGCATGGAAGTCTTTGGCCAGAGATGGGAGGACTGGAAAGGATATAAGGACCACGAGACATCTAGAGCTGAGGCCACTGACAACGGTCAGGGAAAAGCTCCGGGTATACAGGCAGTGGACGAATAATCATGGGGTGTGGACATCCATGCATATTCGTCCGAGCCATCAACGCAGCACGCATTAACGCGCCACACCTGTAAGTCTCACATCATGCGACAATCCTCAAGCCGGCGCCTGAGCACTCGAGCAACGTCAACCCTGGACACGACCGACGCCAGTGCCGAGTCATACCTGTACAACGACCAATATGCGATGGCCGGCGGTCCATAGACTGACCTGTAATGACGGATTTACACTTGTC
>MU277375.1:2500-12588 GCA_022160305.1 Artomyces pyxidatus | reverse complement strand
CCGAACCGGTTCTACGACTTCGGACAACCGGACGACGAAGAATGGTTCGTCGACGCGATAGTCGGACATGAATGGGATGGCGAGGCCATCCGATTCCAAGTCCGATGGTCCCTGGGGGACCATACTTGGGAACCTCTCGAGGTTTACCAAGACCTTGAAGCACTAGATGAATATCTAGCGCTTCAAGGGGTCAAGAGCATACGCTCTTTGCCTCGCTTAATCGAGGCGGGTGCGGCGAAGACTCGACACGAGTCAAAGCGCCCACCCAGAAAGCTTCGCGCATAAGACTCGCGTACCGCCGGCAGTACCTGTTATATCAAGGTACTGATGGCGGCCCGGGAACGTGGTGCGATTGATGAGATAAGGATGGAAGCAAAGAGCTCAAAGAGACGCTCAACGTCTCCGCTCTTGCCTCCATCCCACCACCTCTCATCATCGCCCCAGCTCAAATGACCAGCGACAACTCGCCTACTCACGCGTCCGACAACAACCCCGCGCCTCCTGCTTCACAGCAGGAGGCCCAGCCTCAAGTGGAGACTCCACTTGAGGCTACTCAAGCCCACAACAACGAAGTCCCCGTCGAGACGGTGACTTCGCCGCCTACCGCCATGGAGGTCGACCCTCCTGCAGCCCCCTACTGGCTGTTTGACCCCGACTCGAGGGTCATCCGCCACATCAACTGCAACTGCGATCGCGAGCACGAAGAGCACGCGAACGCCGCCGCCGAAGGACGTGACGCCTCCTGGCGTCTAGCAGTCACCGCTCGAAATGAGCACCGCGCGCAGCTCATGCAACGCGGTGCTCAGCAAGAGCGTGCCGCCGTCGCGAACACGATCGAGGAACTCGAGAAGCGTCGCGATCGCTACAAACGCGAGCGCGACGCTGAACACAAGGCCCTCAAGGAGGTCTCGGCGCGCATCATCCAGCTTGAAGCTGAAGTCAAGAAAGCGCGCAAGGAAGCCGACGAGGCTAGGATGGACGCGGCGCGAGCACGCAGCCTCGAACGTTGGGAGAACGCCACGGACGATCCCGACTCAGAGGAAGAGCAGCGTAAGCGGCGCCGCGTTACCCAGCGTGCCGCCATGCGCGGACAGCGCGTCCCACCTGCCGCGCCACCCGCTCCGCCCACTCGCCGCCGTCTCGACACTGAAGAAGAAGATCGTGCCCGCATGTACGCGGACTACTACCCCACGGCTCGACCCCAGCAGCGCGCAGAGCCCGGAGTCTCGTCAAGGACGAGACAGCGGGACCCGCCCAGCCGTGACCGTCGCGACTCGTCCCTACGTGCGACGAGTCGCGAGTACCCCGATCCTGCGCGTGGCGCTCGCGCGGCAGAATCGACTGAACGTGTCCTGGACACGTTCTGCAACACTCGTTCAGCCGCACCACCTGCTCGTGTCGACGACACGTTTAGGTGGAGCGATGAGCCCGCCCCAGGGCTGGAGTCGTCGCAGTGGGCGACGACTGTACGCAACTGGGCCATCACACCGCTCGGCACGCGCGAACAGATTGACAATCTGATCGCGCATGTCTTCACCGACCCCACCGCTGTCGAGCGTGCCAAGAGCGAGATCAGCACAATTCAGCTGATCCCTCAAGGCCGCCGTACGGAGATGGAGCAGTACCTCCTACAGCGGTGGACGGGCATCAAGAAGGAAGACCGCGCTACCCACAGGAGCGCGACTGCACGCAACATCGCGAGATTCTCGCAGGATGAATGGGACCCGCCGTCGCACGCCGGGTCCACTCGCACTGCGCGACATGAAGACGACCGCGTGATCGAGCGGATTACGGAGTCGTCCAGGGGGAGGAGCGCAGGCACGATGACTCGATCGACGAGGAATCAGCCAACGTCGCAAAACCATGGCCCCCCGCCGCAGTCCGACAGCCCACTCGAAGAGTGGCGTGACTTTTTCATCACTCATCCTGATCAGATGCCGACTGGCATCGAGATGGATGAGCATCATCGCCCCACCATCCCCAGCATCGAGACCTACTTGTACCTCAGGAACAATGGCCCTGACGGGTCGTCCACTGAGGCCAAGAAGTCTCGATACCGCTGGATGAGCGTCGCGACGGGATTGTTTTCAATCCCCAACCTGTACTATCGTATCCTCGAATACCGCGGGATTCGAGGCGTTATCCGTGCATCGGGGCTGCCTCAACATTATGGGGGAGGTACCCACAACCTCACGATCGAGTCAGTCGCGATGCACTACGCGAACCGCGGGTACAATCCTGCTCAGATCATCGCGTTGGAGAATTACGCTCGTGCACGCCGTAATGCGCAGCGCGACTGCCCTCCTAACGATGAGACTGACTGGGAGTCCTACCCGACGCGCCGCGAAGTCGAGGAGCAATATGGCGAGCTCAGCATCAACTTCATCGAAGCCATGGCCGCGGTCTCTCCTCGAGTGGACACTCACCGACCCCTCACGCCGCTCGCTCTGCGAACGGCGGATGTCTCCCCGACCCGCAGCAGGCGCGATAGGCTGGCCATCGCAGGACCATCGACGCGTCCCGCCATCGCCTCAACACCGGTCTCCTCCCAGCGCACTCCGTCGTCGCAAGGACACGTTGACGATAGGCGTGCACAAGTCGGTACGGGCGACGATAGACATGTTGAACACATGTCGTCGTCACGATCGTCTCCATCCCCCTCCGTTGAACACGGAGATGAGGATGAGGACATGTCACCCGTCGGTACTCCGTGAGCACCTACCGTGTGTCTGCGCGCCCGGTATTGCGTTCAAGACAGGGGGAGCGTCGAGTCGGCCTCAACAAAAAAATCATTCAATTATCATTCGGGAGGTATCTACGTTGATCGCTAGGCAATCTACAGGGGGAGGGTGTAACGGGTACGATCGCTGCGGGACAGCGATCGTTGGTGACTTAGTACTGGGACGGGAAAGAGTGGTGAAGCGCGGCGCGTCAGGATCACGTGAACCCTTATCACTCACCCCTAATCCGGCACATCTTCCCCCACCATACCTACCACCCATCATCTCCCCTTCGCGCACGCGAGACCGCGTCTTAGACACCTTACGGTAGCCTTGTTGCGGTATATAAATGCAGAGTTCAAAAAAAAAAAGTCAGGATCACGTGCCGCTCGCGTAGACAGTGCGGAATAGCGCCCTTCCCGATTGGGAAGGGCACCTTTTCAACTACATCCACTTCGCACATCACGAATCCACCTCTTTCCACGTTGATATACGTGGTCCCGGGTCTTGCTGTGTGATAGGAAGTAAGAAAAGTGTGCACCATTACAGAAAAGAACGATATATGTGAGAAGACACTCGCAACAAGACAAAGATCAGATTAGTCAGATCTGCCCCAGCACAAATCGCATGGGCCCAAACATATATCACCACTAGGAAAAATGTTCACGGGTCGGTGCTCGGCACTGGGGGCCCGGGGTGTCAGAAAACAGAAAGAGAAAAGAGAAACCGAGAAATCGTACCTGCCATGCTTGCAATGGCCCTCACCCCCAAGTAAGATGAGTAGAGCCGCCGAAAACGTACTGTAAGGAATGGGGAAGCACCCTATCTTTTGGTTAAGGGCAGACTAGTGAATGAGTTGATAGATTTGTGACCCTTCTCTACGATTCGTTACACGTGTCTGCTCGCCGTTACACGAGGCAGAAATTGGAGTGCGTCCACCATTAAATGCAGACGATGCATGGCATCAGATAAAGAAACATGAGACCGAAAGTGAGGCAGATAAATGGCTACGCGAGACAAAATGAGGGTGCCAAGAGGAGGGTCAAGGAGACATGAGGCTGGAATTGAGAGAGCCGTCCGTGCAGGCAGGACGAGGCGAGGCAAAGATAAAGAAACATGCAGAAAAAGCATGGGGGATAAGAAACATGCGCAGAACGTGTGGAGGTCGGGACACGGGCCTCTGCACCGAGAGATGATTATAAAAATGGCAAGAGTTGTGCCAGACAGAGGCATCAACTATCACTCTCTTTACATCCCCAGACCCACAATAACACACTCTCTCACCATGTCCAACACTCCCATCTCGAAGCGTTCCCGTACTGTCTCGACGTCGGAGAGGTCCACCCCGACCTCCTCCAAGGCCAACAAGAAGGCGAAGGGGAAAGCCGCGCCGTTCACGCGCGCTCTCCAGAGCCTCTACCCGGCCCTCCCGGCTGGGTTTGCCTCCCCCGACGTCGTTGCCGCCATCGCGAAGGACGTCGCGGACAACCACACGTTCTGCGTGCTGGTCCAGGTCGCGGTCGCGCGCCGCTCTCACGCGACTCTCAAGGATGCCCCCATCGGCAAGGCGGAGATCGCCAAGATCTTCCGTGAGGATTTCCGGATGACCCCGTCGTCCGTCCTCGATGTCCCGGCCCTCGTGGCTGGATATCTCTTCCAAGTCCGGTGGGATGAGGAGCCGGAGATCTCCGGACTCCCCCAGGACCCCCTCCTCCGCATCCGAGCCGACCCGGCGGTTGGTTTATGTTTCTATTGTGCCCCTCCCATTCGTTCCAGCATCCCGTTCGTTTACCGTATCCCCCACTTGCCCCCCGGCATCTCCCCCGACGCTGTGCAAGAGCATCTTTCGTCACTCCCCGGGATCAAGGAGGTGGCGGTCATCCCACCCCTCGGCCCGGTCGACTTCGGGTCCTACACCGTGGAGTTCCTCCGGGACAGGACCCTCGAGGAGACGGAGGAGAGCGGGCCGAACTCCCACTGGCGGAACTGCCTCGCCCGAGCCTGGAACATGGCCCCCGGCCGGTTCTATGGCTTTGTTGTTGCGGGCCTCTTCGTTGAGCTCGTGACTCCGACGGTTTGCGAGGTGTGTGGAGATCGAGCCCACACCTCCGCGCGCTGCAGCATTTTACAGCGCCTCATGTCCCCGGTCATGCCACTCTTCGCCCTGGCGTCCACCCCCCTCGCTCCGGCCGAGCCCGCCCCGGTGTCCAAGACGCCGGTGGCCTCGGGTTCCGGTCTGCCGAAGAAGAAGCCCTCTTCTCAGGCGCAGACCAAGGCCAAGAAGGAGAAGAAGCGGGAGAAGGCTGCCTCCAAGAAAGCAGCCGCTGCCGCTGCGAAGGCCGCCCAGGAGAAGGGGCCGACCGAGGCCGGGCCGAGTACCAAGCCCTCCAAGGGCAAGGGAAAAGCCCCCGCTGCGCCGCCGCCGCCCGAGGAGCCGATGGAGGAAGACTCGGAGGAGGAGGAGGAGGAGGATTAGAGTCGGACAAAACTGGAACTGTAGATACAATGTTCTTGTGCATACAATTTTGGTTTACCTACTCTTTCCTTAATGATAATGTGCCCGGTGGGCCTTTTGATTAATTGATGAGTGAAGCAAAAATTGAATCGGTTGAATGAGCTGTTAATGAATAAGACCCGATAGAAAAAAGGGCTTGCGGAATTGACAACAAGTGCTATTGCACTTCCATGACGCATTGAAAAAGCGTACGAGTACGTGGTACCGACGCTAGTAATAAATTGCAAAAGCACTTCCAAATTGATTGTAAGGCAAATTGAAGCGAAACGAAATCGGAGCGGCCTATACCGAAGTTAGTCAAACGCTAGGAGTCCGATAACAAGGACCCTTGCGCAGTGCTATCTATACGTTCTCAAAGTCTATAATGGATACGAGACGCGAAGACAGTCGGGATCTATACCCGTATATTTTCTTCTTTTGTTTTTTACCCATGGCACTAGCTACCCCGTTTACAAGGGAGATGGTGCCTACGTAGATACATACCTTACACCTCTTTTATTCTTTTTAGGAGTACGTTTGAACCCTTGTTTCTCGAGGTCTTACAAACTCCATTAGCTTCGCTTGATTGTCGCCCTAGCACCCACTAGGCCGATCGCGCGAGCTTTTCATAGTCACGAGTAACCTTTACTACCTTCTTAAAAGGTGGACTTACTCCCTGACTGTCTCGACTTAGTGTCCCGTGTCTGGCGAACGCGCAGGTAGCTCAACTCGATGAATAGGCTGAAAATATTTTGTAGATCGACGGTGGATTACAACACGCGCTCTGCAGAATATTTTGGTGCCTCTCTTCGGGAGAGCTACTACGCCGAGTCGACGCGGATGCGCTCTCTCGTTCTCTTTACTAATTCGACTTAGTGCCCTGTGTCTGGCGTACGCGCAGATAGCTCGACTTGATGACTGGGCTAAAATGTCCTGTAAATCGACGGTGGATTACAACACGCGCTTTGCAGGATATTTTAACAGCTTCAGTTTCCCCAGGTCGAGTTACTACGCCGAGTCGACGCGGACGCGCTCTCTCGTTCTCTCCTTACAATAAAAGAATGTGTCTTGTTACGTCTTTACAAATTGACTCGGTCTGTGGTCTAGTAACTAATAGCCACCTGACCTAGTCTACGAAGACAGAAGTAAGATTCGATAGTCATAATACGCTACATCCTTGCTCTACCAACCTTGACCACGCTACTTTATGTGCTACCCTAATAAAACCGGTTTGACATTAACTTTGCGTGTCCGAGAAATCTTAAGACGTGGAGGCGAATTGGCCCCGACGATGAGACTCTCACTAAGTTATAAAAGGTTGCGCTAACCAACTAGCCGACCCCACTACTAACTGAACAGCCCCGCATGCGGGTCCTGCTAACCGATGCTTGACTGTGACAAGTCTTGGACGCGAGTCCATCCGAGAAATGACCTCGTACGAAAATCCACTTACCCGAAAACAAAAAGGAAGTGACAAGTAGTACATGGACATGACTTAGAACATCTTTTAAAAGGTCTCACCCCCGCTAATGATTTGGTTTCATCAGAGAAAAGAACCAGTCCAAGTCATCTTCATCGGAAGGGTCCCTTGAGCTGGCCGACTTTAAAATCAGGCACACGGAATCACGATTTGGACAACTGCGCGCACCCAAACCCAAACAATTTTACAATGCAAACAAAAACTCATAGTCACGCGACCGGCCGCTTGCCCGGAGATACGGAAGCTTTTTCTACCAATGGATCCACGTTCAGGACGCCTCGACCGCGCTCGCCGGAGACTGAACCGGACAGGAGTTCCTCGCCTGTCGACAGTCCCCCAAGGACGCCTCAGCGAGGTCCTCCCCGAACGCCCGAGTTCGTTAGTTCAGTCGAGCGAGTATCGCCGGACCGCGACTTTATTTCCTTCGGGGAATTAGGTCTCGATTCTGACACGTCTAACTCTGACATATTTGACGACCCTTACTTCAGCAGTGAAGAAAGGGATGAGGTTATTGAAAGGTGGGGAACCGATAACGAATGGCGAATCCACCGCCGGGCACGAAATGAGGTAGCACGCACTACCCAACAGTACTTCCCAACTAGCCCCATGTCAAATTGGATGGGTTTGGACTCTTATCCCAATCCGCCTGCGGAAAGGGATGAATATTTTAGGCAAAAACGAGTACGGGAACTTATTCATACGTCCAATGTACTCGAACGCCGAATCAATACATCGGAGCAACAAAGATACCTGCGTACAAGGATCTTGAGCCCCGAGAGCGATGAAGAAATGTCAGATACCCGTTCCGACGGTACACGACGTGAACTCTCGCCGCCTTATGGGCCGAAATTTCTGGATACAGACTACGATGAGCTTGATGGAATGAGACACTTCCTCACCGTATCTGATCGGTTCTGCATGTTTAACGTTGGGACAATTTCACAAAAAGCATTTTGGAAAATATTGAAGAGCAGACTTGTCCCAGAGGTGTTGGAGGGGATAGTACGCGTACTACTCGTTCGGCAACCAAATGGACGACCACGAATGGACTTTTGGGTCCAGCGACGCGTCTCCGGGGATATAAAAAATGCACTCTATATGAAAGCCAGACATCGACGAGAGGGTACAAAGGTGGACTATCAACTCCCCTTGTACAAGCTCAAAAAAATCTGGAAACCAAATGCGGAAACGTCCGCCTGGCGCTTAGACATGTACCGGAATTGGAGGGACCGCCCATTAACTGCGCACCCTCTACGAGAAGAAGATCGACTGACCAGGCCAAGACTTGTCATGACCCTAAACGTAAATGGGCTTAACGGGAAAATGGCCGAATTGCAACAACTGCTCGCAGACCAAACTGTGGCGGTTGCGGCGATACAGGAGACCTTAATACGGGATTATGACTACCTGCTGAAATTCAACGACTACACCGTCTACTCGAGACCTGCCACAAAAGGCTTCAGAGGACAGGCCCTGTTAGTCCACAAGTCGTACCCATCCTACGTCGCAAGCGACAATGGAGACGGTCACTACTTGCACGTCCGAGTGGCGCGCCTTCACGGAGGCGCACCCTGGCACATCATCGCGGTATATCTCCCCTCCGGAGGTAACACGAGGAGTGAACGGACACGGAGTTTCACGATGGTCAAAAAGCTATACAAACAGATACTGGCAAAGGAGAAGGACGCCAAAATTCTAGTTCTAGGAGACTTCAATCTGCCGAGGCATATGCTAGAAAAAAGAATTGATTCTGAACGATCAGGGATGCAATGCGTAGAAATTAGAGGATCGAACCTCACTTTCCACCGGGCAAATACCAAGTGGTCCGCGATCGATCATATGATTGCAAGCCCTTGGGCCAAAACATTGCTAACGCACGCTCGAGTCCAAAGAGAATGGTCCACGAGCAGCGATCACTTCCCCCTAACTTCCACGTTTCGAGGAATAGACCCAGATCAAGAATTGGACGTCCCCCCGGTTCGGTACCGATTTGATACAGACCTCATCAAAGGTCACGCAAAGGATATAGTGTTTAGTAATAGATGGCAACTCTTACCGACGGACCCAATCGAGGACGCGGAAGAGCTAAACGACAGTGTTGAAACCTTCACCAGTATCATCACCGAAACCGCCATCGACGCCGGAATTAAAAAACAAGTGTTGCGATCCAAACCTTACTGGAACCGACACTTGAAGCGATTTATGGCACGACTCTCCCATTACAAAAAAGAGTATGCCCTTGCTAGGAAAAATAAAACCAGCAATGAAGATCGTTATCTCCGGCTTTACAAAAAACAGCGACAGATAGTGAACCGCAAGTTGGCTCAGTTAGAAGATGGGGCTCTCATCAAAGAAGTGGAAAGAGTCAACAAGCTCTGCCGCGACGGCGAAATGAAAGCCTTCCACCGTTGGGAAGAAAAACTCAACGGTCAGGATAGAAGCCCGGACGAAGTCAAGCCTATACAAACGGCAGACGGAATCCTCCTTACAGACCCAACGGCAGTAAGGCAGCGCATCTACACCTACTACAAGGAGCTCAACCAAGAGGACCCGCAACGGCTCTCGCGGAACAAAACATATTGGAAAAATAAGGTCACGGAAAGAAGGGCGGAACCTCTACCAGGAATAAATGACCCTATTACCTGGCAAAGTGTTCTGTTGGCAATCCGAAAAATGGCACTGGGCACAGCACCAGGCCATGACGATATACCAGTAGAGGTCTACAAAGCGCTCCTCAAAGAAGAGTGCCACGCACACCTCTATACCGACCACAATGTGACTGTCGGAGACGCCACATACGTCGCGCTCCCAGCACACGATCTTCCCGGCGTCCCATGTACACCCATGGGAACGCACCTTTATCGAATCATACAAGGTATATGGACACAAAAACTTCAACCTGAAACATGGGCGAAGGTGACCAACCGATCCTTGTACAAATCAGGCGACCCAACCAACTTGAAAAACTACCGAGGCATAAGTCTCATAAACCTAGGAATGAAAATTGTTACCGTGGTATTAGAGCACCGAATCAAAACCATCGCAGAATCGGAAAAGCTCATAATAGAAGAGCAAGGGGGATTCCGAAGCAAAGAGGAAGCCATAGCTCAATTCATCGCAATGTCCGAAATCGTTCGTCGACGAAGACTCGCGGGCCACAAAACATACCTAGTGTTCATAGACTTTTATAAAGCTTTTGACAAAGTCATGCACGAAGCTCTATTCGAAAAGCTCGACGCAATGGGCTTCCGAGGCCAGTTCTTAGATTTAATCAAGAACATATATCTCACATCTAAAGCCTGCCTACGAGTAGGAGGGGTAAACTCACCGTACTACGACATGCTGAGAGGAACACGACAAGGATGCCCACTATCCCCAACGCTGTTCCTCCTTT
>MU277374.1:0-12656 GCA_022160305.1 Artomyces pyxidatus | reverse complement strand
ATGGAGACTTGCCGCAGTCATGGCCGTTGACGATGGGACGCTCTCAAGCCAGTCTCGGTCAAGCTAACGTACAGGGCGGGCAGGGCAGCGAACCCGACGCGGCCGCTCGATGTAAATGTCGGGACTAAAAATGGCCGTCTGGGCCAGCACGGGCGTCCCGCATCCCGGTTTGGCGAGCCTCGGGAGGAGCCTACCTATGGTCCTATGGACGAGCAAATCGCCACTGCCCGCCTAAGGCCCGTAACTTAGTTTCACCTACTAAACTTAGCTGCACTAAGTCAAATTCAAACTTTGGCTGGCGACTCGAGGAGGTGATAAAAATGTATATGATATTGTCCCGAAGAGGGCGAAAAATACTTGATGGTATCGACATAAATGGCTGAAGCATGGCGACTGGTGCGCCACCCATCCTCTGATCTCATGATAAACTGCTCGCGTCCTGCAACCTGGAGCCTGGCAGCGGAGTTGGCGTGGCTTGTGCCAGCGAGGTTGGAGAGACTTGTAGGTGATCAGCTTCGAGGATCCACCTGCAGCCTTTGCCTACGTGTCGAGGGTTTGGCGCGTATTACTGATGTAATCAGCGCGTCGAACGCCCGCAGGTGCCATCGAGTTTTTTTAGTCCTGGGTCTATGCACTGTGACCTTCGTCGCCCTCTCGCCTCAACTGTATGTAACACTCGGAAAGAAAAAGAGTACGGAGTCTGAACGATGTGGGCACATGTCATGGAGGATAGGTACGTCCCAATGTCTCACACGCTTTATACATGTTGTCGCTGACGTACCTTTGAAGTCTTCAATTATCTGATATCATCCCTTCTCCTCGTTGCACCATATAGGTTGTATCTACTGAAGACAGATTTCCTTGGATCTACAGCACCGGTCCAGAAGCATATGGCTATGCGTTTTGTGGGTTGGTGCCGAGGTGTGCTCGTTTGTGTTGATTCCATTATCCTATCCTATCCATATTCATTTCAAATTTCCGCTCCGACTCATAAGCGACGTCACAGTGGTGCATACGTTCGCTCGTGTCCAACGTCCCTTGCTGTCAATGCTCGCGCACGTCTTGTTTCACGTATATCTACGGTTTGCTACGTACGGCATCTCCTCTAATGGCCCGCGACACACATCGTCTTCGGCCACGTATAAAGGCGCTCCTCAATGCTAACAATCACCAACCTCACTCGGCTTGCTTGCCTTGACTCTGCTCCACATACCGCGGCGAAAGGGGTCTAATCAATGTGCATCTAGCCTCTCCAGACGACTCCACTCACCTTGCTCACCTCCTTTTGTGCAGGCATACTTCGGCATCTCTCCTGTTGGCCAACTAGTATGCGTAACTCGCTGTCGATCTGGCTTCGAGTCGTTGGTGTTCGCTCGGCTGCACGCGGCCGTGTTCCTCTGCGTTTTTTTTTTTTTGAGTTTTCCGTGGTTCGCACTTTACTGATTGCATGGCCTCTGCGGAGCCTCCGTCGTAAAAGCTTTGAAGGCGACTCGTAGAGTCGGAGTTCGTTGTTGCTCTGGGCGCATGACTTGACATCCATCGCATTCAGTGCCAAATACAGCTGCATTCTTGCCCACTTACTCAGAAATCCGCACGACGTTTCACGCACCCTGCTTCCATACTTCAAATCCGCCGGAGTGCTGTGACGTGACCAGGGGACTACCACCGTGACGCTCGGCTGCACCTTCAACAGACTGTTTCCCTTACAGTAACCTTGCAAGTTGCGAACAGCGCAGAAAGACGTACGTCGTCTTCACTTTGCTATGCGGTATATTGCATAACACAGTCGAAAGCAGTGCCTCTAGGTTTGGGCACTTCACACGTGAAGTTCTCATGCTGACCAGAGGATGAAGCGCTCAAGGGAGTTTTTGAGCGTCCGTTGAAGCTTGCAGTTCAAGCTCAAGCCGAAGGCTTTTGTCACTCCCGATGGAAGCGGCCCGCGTATCAACATCCGAAGGACTTGTTTGAGAACTCCTGTAGCTTCAAGAAGCTCAGACTTTGATGTTCGACGTTCAAGCTTAAGTTCGATCATACCGGAAGTCATAGACACGATCCAATCCTCGCTATTGTTGACGGGTTGAATATTCCAAACCATTCTCGGTCATCTCGTATCTTTCCCCACGACAATTTAGTCCATGTTTACTCCTTTTGCAGGACTTCATTTCGCGCGTCATGAGGCCGCCTGTCTCCGACTTCCTCAACAGTGGCCCTATCTCGCACGCCCGGAGGATTCCCTGCCCGGGGCAGGCTTCTCGACGTGTAATGGATTCGAAGGCCTTTATATACCGTAACATCCTCGGACTGCGAGTCAACAGAGCCTCATCTCAGCCTGCTCACCAACTGCTCACTCATCTCTTTCCCGGTGTTTCTTGAATGGCATCGCTCGATCCAAATTCTAGTGCCATAGCTCGGTAAGTGTCACGCTACTGGACTGATCTGCGATCTCATGTCTTGTTCTTGACCGCAGAGTATCCTCTTCCGGCAGTGCTGCGGTACGTTGGTCGTCAACAATCCTCGACCGCTTGGCCGTGATTCGCTTCTATGGCACCTACAAACCAGAAGAAGTACAACCCCTCATCAACGAAGAGATTTCCACGATCAACCTCGCGTTACGTGCTTTATATGCCGAGCTGAATCAATATTCGCCTTCGTCCAGACTGCCTCCGGAGATCGTCTCCTACATCTTCTCAATACTTTCCGAGGGCGACCATCCTCATAGAGTTAAGGGTTCTCCTTGCAATGGACTCGTGCGGGACACTTTTGGCTGGATTACAGCGACGCACGTCTGCCGTCGGTGGCGACATATCGCTTTGGAGACTCCAATACTATGGCGCCATGTCCGTTTGTCACTCGGTGTCGTATGGGCTGAAGAAATCGCCAAGCGAGCCCAATCTCAACCTTTACACGTCACCTTGGATCTTGCCGGGCGAAGCACAGATCGATCCATTGCTGCTGTGTGCAATTTCATGGCCACATATCTACCTCGTATACAAAGCCTATATCTCGAGGATTCGTCCCGTTTTGTGCAGCAGGTTGTCAAATGCCTCAAGCACCCCATGCCTCTCCTCGAATCTTTCGAAATTATCACCATGCCTCGCGAGACGGGCTGGTCATTCCCAAACGAGTTGTTCATCGGCACCAATACCCCCCGGCTACATCGCCTCGTCATGGCCGGATGCCAATCATTTAATCTGGCTCCTCCTATCCTCAGGCAGCTGATCTGTCTGGCTATTGACGGAGAGCTAGAGGATCATCAGCATCTCCGCAGAGCTCTCGCTGCTCTGGGCGAAATGCCCTCGCTCGAACGGCTCACCATGCGTCACTGCTACGATCGGGATACGCTCTGGGATCCTCCCACGTTCATCGCTCCCCTATCCCCCACTCTGTCGAGCCTCATATTATCTGGCCATTTTGTCCACACCATGTCGCTGCTCAGACAACTCCGAATCCCACCGACCACACGGCTTGCATTGACGTGCCACTCAAAGGGTCACGCCCATGCATATCCCGCTCTGTTTGAGTGCTTGGCGGAGTCCACCTATCCGATGAGATCGCCGTTCTCCCACGTTATTTTTTCCACACAGGCAAAGACGGTCGCCATGGATGCATGGCGTACGCCCAATAGGGCCAACAGTCCCGAGTGTGGCGCACAGAGGCAGGATGGCCCGCCACCAGACCTGCACCTGTCGTTCACCTGGATGTACAGCAGGCGCGGAGACCATGCGCCATTGATGAAGGCAATTCTCGAGGACGTGCTGTCCGTGGAGCATCTGGAAGACCTGCAGCTGCACGGCGTCGAGTCCTCTTTGGCGCGGCAGACGTGGAGAGAGCACTATGGACGTGCGCGGGCCTTGCGCAGCCTGCATATTCAAGAGCACAACGTCCAGACATTGTGCGAGGCCCTGACGGCGGATGACCAGAGCCCCGTGCCCTTTCTTCCGCGTCTAGCGGAACTTCAAGTCAAGAGGTTTCAGGATAGCCTTATACAACCCCTTCATGATGCATTCAAAGTCCGCAATGCAGACGATTTCCACCTGCAGCGCCTCGTATTGGAAAGCACGTCCGATGGTGATCACTATGAGAAGAAGCTCTCGCAACTGCGGGCGGTTATTCCCAATGTCATTTGCTTCGGCGTGGATTATGAGTGAAGTGTTGGACAGGTACGATGGTTCATCACCGGTTCACCTGTCCAACTTTCACTCGACATGTATTCCTCTACCGCTACTTAGCATCGCTCTATACCGGGGTCGTGATATCTCGAATCGAATACAGTCTTGTTATGGCTTGACCAGTCTTCCTCACCTTCACCTCTTTGGATCCGTTCCTCCTCATCTCTGACAAACCATGCAAACTCCTGCTCTCTCGCGGCCCTGCCCTTCCTCTGGAGCTCGAACCAATTCCCGAGCCCAAACATGCTCGGAAGGCGCAGCCACACCGCGCGTCGGCCCTTCGCCATCTCCACTTCCAGCATTGTCCGGCATGAGTGGCACAGATATTCCTGCACATACTCGCGAGCATCTTCTCCGAGTCCCCTGAGCGCGCGGTGTACGCCTCGCCACTCCCACATCTCCTCCGCATGGCTGTCCCAGTCTTCGCCAAGCCTGAGCAACCAGCGCTGACATGTGTACCCGTCCCTAACCACCGCGCATGGGCAACCCCGGGTTATCTGTTCCGCGTAGAAGCCCGGCGCAGGATAGGCAATTTTCCAGAGGAACCCAAACACAACCTCGCGCCGCACCTTCAGGAGCTGCTCCCGTCCGAGCACGACGTGGGGTACGACGTCGTCGTCGAGGCGCACGACTCCGCCGTCCTTCGTAGGGATTCCGAGGACGATATCGCGCGTGCCGAGGTCCGCGAGTTCCAGGAGTGCCGCGGGAAGGAGCTCTGGAAGGTTGTACTCGATTGCGAGGTGCACAACGTGTATGCGGCACGCGCGGCTCCCGCCGACGATGCGTCCGAGCTGGCGCATCTGCGTAAAAGAGAGCAGTGTGGTGGGGCAGACGGTGCTCAGCAGACATGCGGCAGCCTCGCGGAAGCGAAGGCAGCCGTATCTACGCGACAATGCGAGCACAGCAACGACATCGTCCCAGTGTGCGACTGGGTGGCCAAAAGCTTTTCTTCAAATGGCGTAATGTCAGAAGAGTCGTTGAAGAGTTCGAGAGCCACTTACGGGTTGTAGAGAAGGAGACACATCAAGTCCCAATTAGCCACCGTCTCGTCCTCGTCAAGAACTTGGAGCCCGTCGACGGTCTCTCCGGTGTCATCGGTCTCCAGACGCTCCCGAAATCCTTTCAGATACCTCCCCAGCATCCTCGCGTGCAACTTGTAGAGGCGCATCTCCTTGCGAAGCCTCACGACCACATCTCCATCCCAAAACCACCACCTCTTATGCCGCACGCCACCTTGCACCATAGCATCCTCTTCTGCCCCCTCTTCAAGTATTTCCTCTTGGGCTCTCTTGATAGGGATGGCTTCTTTATCCCACAGTTCGTCATCCTCTTCTAAGCCCTCTATCGAGAAGAGGTGATCAGGATCCATGCGCGACGGAAGCTCTATGACGTCCTCCGGCGCCTGCTGGGGTTCCACGTCTGGATATGTGAAGCGGAAGCGCTTGAAGGCGGATTCCGTAGTTTCTGGGAGAAGGAGATGAATGGCAGTCTATGCGTAGGATGTAGTGCGTCTCACCATCGTCGGGATCTGCGCAGTCGAGCGAGGGCGATGTGCGCTTGGTCCCTCGACTTTCTGTCCCGTTCGTCATGTTTGGATACGTCTCGGCTGCGAGTGTTTCTGAGAATACGGTGAAGGGCTCGTTCAACGATACTCGGGGTTGGCGTCAAGGAGGGAAGATATGAGTGTTTGTCTTCTGCGAGGCGTACGCTGGATATTTTTAAATCGTCCTTCCTTTGTTCTGTCCCTAGCCACTCTTTTTGTTCTTAGCTGTGGGACGCACGTGAGTTTATGCTTTGTCCACCGTGTCTCAGATGCGATGGCCATCGTGCCTTGTTGCAATCGGGATGAAAACTACGTTCGAGGCTTGAAGCTGGAATTTTGTAATCAAAAGACATGTCGTTATGTGAGTATGCATCCTACGTGGTTCAAACAACCTGGTTGTCAACAAGCCGCGCACCGACTCCGACCCAAAGTCACTGCAGTGTGCGGATCCGCGGTCCGGTTTCAGCCGATGTCTCTGGGCGCTTAAATTATCTGCCACCTCGACGCTAGAACATGACAGGAAAACGATAGAGGGAACGTACATAGCTCACATTGGCTTGTAATCATGCAGAAACCTGCATACATCGTTGGAATATATCTGCCGGCACTTGCGCCTGTAGCTTGTCCACGAAGACGCTTATCGGAACCCATGACATTCCTTCCACCACGGTGCCCTCGTGCAGAACGCGCACGTAAAATTCTCCCTTCAACTTCCAAACCTGTGTCCTCCATCAGTCTTAGTGATCTCTCGCAAATGTGGTAGCCTACCTCCATCACGACTTCAGATCCGAGGGCGGGCCATCGCAGAGAACTCTGCTGCCCGAAGCCAAGGCCCGAGGCAAGTCTGATCAGCGAACCGTCGTGGCCGACGTACAGCCTCAGGCGGTGCGTCTCGTGGCCAGCACTAAAGGAGATGAAATTCTGCGCGAGCTCGCTGAACATCACACCTGGTTCCTTGTAAGTCAGCATCGAGCTGAATTTACAAGATATGGCTGGAACACACCGAATGTCAGTTGGTTGTACTCAGTTGCGTTTTCAGCGGTATTCCAGATGTAGCTACGAATTTATCAGAACCTAGTCTGCCAGCTGCGTGTTAAACGTACTTGTACTCAAAATCGCCGATGGCGAAAACCTGCGCCGCGTCCGCCTCCGAAACGCACGCGCCCGTCGAGTTGCAAGGTAGGGTATGACCATTGCATGTCCGGGAACTGAACGTGTCGAAGAAGTGATCGTCTGAGCCAGCCGCTCAGTAACATACACACGCTCATATTGGTAGCCTTACGTACACCAAGACGCCCAATCCGCCAGGCCTGCAGTTCCGAGCGTTGCATCAAGACGAGCTTTGAGGCCTGCGTTCTGGGAAAGGTGGTCTGTCCACGCAGGAACCGACTGATACGCCGCGCGCACGGCGTCTGCTTGGGGACACGAGTAACTAGGGACCAAAGAGTCGATCTGCAGCATTTGGTTGAGAGTGATCTCCTGCATCGTGGGAACAGCGGGTATCACGTACAGTTGATGGTTGTGTGTATACCGGCCACGAACGTTGCGCAGATGCGGGGTCCATGCCGAACAGCATACCGCTGGCAACTTGCATGGTACGGTCTTCCGTCGACGTCCGGATATGTATCTCGCTCTCATCGACTTGGTTCAAGAACCCCAGGGTGCCGTGATAAAGCTCCCAGAAGTCCTGCATTCAGAACGCGTGACCCAGGCCGAAAAGCTTGCCTCGAAAAATAAAAATACCTTTCCATGGGCGATAGCGTCTTGCAGACCGCCTGCGGTGAGCTGCCCTTCATCACATGTGCCGTTCCACATCTGGCTCCGGAAAGGATGGGTCGGAGGTGTCAACGTATTGTGGTATACTTGCGCGCCACCTCCGCCGTAGTTGAATTGCAGGAAATTCGTGCAATCCCATCCCGCTGTGGGGTTCAACTCGTTTTCGTTGGGATAAAGGTTGTCCGGGGTGCGCTGATGCGAAGAGGAATAAGGTGTCTGTTGCAGAAATAATGCGGGACGTACTTTATGATGGCGCATCATGACGTTCAGGAACACAAGCTCTGCTTTCGCGTCTTGATTTGGTTTCGAGTAGTGTTTCGCGTTCACATGGGGAGCGTTGCAGTAGTTATACGTATTCCAGGGCAGATTGGACGGAGTAGTCGAAGAGTTGTAGATACCTGGCGCTGACGCGTTTGGCACGCTAGACGCCGGACCGGAAGCCAGAGCGAGAATGAGATGCACAAATAGTCGTGCTCTTGATGACATTGTCTTGTCTCCCAGATGCTCTCACGCTAAGGGAGAGAAAAGGTGGGGGGCAAGGATGAGCAGCCCGTCTTTTATATGCAAATGTCATGAGGTACGTACCAGCAAAGATAGCCTCAGAATCGTCTGGTCCTGGCTCTGGTTGAAGCTTGCTTGCGGAGCTATGTCGCGCTTCCACCAACGCGCATGTGGCATCAACAAACAGATTCGTCACGAACGAACGTGTGTGTGTTGTTTGGCTCTGTTGTCTCATCCGAGTTTCTGGGTCTTGGAATGGAAGGAGATGGTGTCCGCATAACAGGATTAGAGTCAATAATTTGAGACGTGTATGTAGAGAGCAAATGAATCAACGTCTTGCACATTGCAGGAGACTTGTTTGCCGCACGGACAGAAACGGACAATGTGGCATCACTGTTGAATCCCCAACGGTATCGTTGTGTAGAGATGCTCAGACCGCCGTAGTTACCTGTACATGGTAGTGACCGACGAGAAGAGTGTGAAAAGCGGGCGGAAAGTAACTTTTACGCCTGTATTTGCTCTAGGAACATCGTGCGCAGACTAGCTATATAACTGTTTTTCACATCAGGCGATAAACATCGAGCAGTCATCTCGCTACTCACTAGGTGACTGCGCATTGAAACTATGGGATGGCAGAGCCATTTTGATCAGCGCAACTTAGCGAAGAGCTTGGGGGCAACTTCAGTCTGAGCGTGTCGAAAGGCCGGGTCAATTCAGTGTAATCAGCTTGAAAAACGACACATACGTCCGTGCAGTGCATCATGCTATAGATGAAGGCGCGAAGTATGAGACACGATATCTTGAGTAGGAGAAAGAGATACGCACTGGACTACGTGTGACAAGCCAACATGCGTTGCAGCCGCGTGAAACAAGTCAGACTAGGAATCATACGGCGCGTACAAGATGATACGTACACCTGGGCAGGCGGGTAAGCCATGGAGAGGATGGAGATTATGACACAGGACTCACATCTCTTCCACGCAATCCTCGTGCTTGAAACCCTGTCCCGACTGCACCTTCTCCTGGCAGTGCATGAAGTGCGAGGTTAACGCCTTGCACTTAGCCGACTCCTGCGCCTCCTCGCGAAGCGTCGGATGAATCTGAAAGGATGATCGTGTCGGGAATGTCGAGTTCGAATAAAGAATGTGACACGCACGTCCTCCGGTTCCTCTTCTTCCTCCTCCTCCTCCTCCTTGGCCTCCTCCTCAGGTTCTTCCTTAGACTCTTCGGGCGCTTTCTCTTCAGGGGCGTCCGCGTGAATGACGCCAATGAAGGACGAGAAGAAAGACGAGAGACTCATGGATGCAGCGTTTCCAGCGGAGAGTTGAAGTGCGGTTAGTTGACGGGTTTCGCTGTCGTGAATTCTCGGGAGACGAAATTAGAGCGGAGATTCGGGGTTCCCCGAGGCTTTCTGACTTAAGACCTTTCACCTTGTTTTTGCTTTGTTTCGTCTACTTCATCCTTCGTACGACAAGGAAGCTACCACGAGCCCACTGTTCATATAATCGGTGTATGCAGCATTTTTTTCACCTAATCAGGACGTTAGGTACGCAACTGAAACACAAATGTAACACTCAACCTTCAGGATAGAGATCGGAGACGACTTTGAGCTGACGAACACGTACAGCACCTAGAAGGGCGCGATGGACGTGTCAGCGTGGTCAGAGGAACATGGTGGAGATTCCCTCAATGAAGCCATCCGCCAGTCTATGTTTGATACGTTCATGGCGCTTATTGAAGCAGGTCAAGACATCAACTCGAATGAATATCTGTATAGCCGCGATGGCCGCATGCCAACGCTTCCTGTTCACGTAGCTGCAACCCACCCCGACCCGCGTTTCCTCGCCGAACTTCTCGCACGGGGCGCAGACGCGGACGACGACTGTCAGATCGACTACCCGAACAGCGACAACGTCTTCCGATCCGCCGTGCGCGCTGCTCAGTGGGACAACTTCACGACCGTTCTCAAAACGGGTGGCGTCCATGGATCGCCGGACCCGGACGAATTATGGTCCGAGTGGCACCGGATGACGAGTCGCTCAGATGCCTTCTCCCGCGAAGATGGGGAGGCTCACATTGCCTTTATTCTCATGATTTTCCGACGGCCGTGGCCAGTCTCTTCAGACCCGCCACTCATCTTGCCTAAGTTTGAGCTCGAGCACCGCAGGCACAACGTCTTCCGATTTTACTCACTGGCTTCATGCTCGGACGAACAGCCTGAAGACGCTCAGCTGCTCAGCAACCTCGACTGGCTCGTCTCTGTGGAACTGCCGCACCTCACGAATACCCTCCGCGTCGACCTCGTCCTACGGCTGATCGCGAGTGGTGCAGATGTCTCGTACTACACGGCTCCCTCTCCTGCGTCTGTGTGGAACGCGCGTGCCCACAGCCTCCCGGAAAAGGTGCATCCGTACCATGACTCTCCCTGGCAGCATCTCGGCCCAACGTACTGCATGCCGACCACTCCGCTCCACGAGTGTGTCCGTGCGCACAACGAAGACATGTTACGCGCGCTCATCTCCCAAGCCGGCTTCAACCCCAATATCCCGGAATTCGACACGGGCGCGCTCCCCCCGCTGTTCCTTGCGCTCTCGCTGGGCGACGCCCGCATGTGTCATCTGCTCGTTGAGCTAGGTGCAGACCTCGCATACGAGACCCCGTTCCTGCGTCTCACTGCCATTCACTTTGCCGCCTCTGCGCGGAGTATATCCTTGATCCGCTGGCTGGTCGGCGAGACGCTTGCGATATGTGCTGCGGACGTCGCCCGCGACCTCCTCGGCCGCACCAGTCTGTTTGGACACTCGGCGTTGCATGTCGCGTGCATGCCGACCGTCACACAGATGTCCTCGCCTTCCCAACGCACCACCTTGTCGATTCATCATGCGTTGCCGGACGGGACATCGAGGCCTTCGGCGGAGGTGCTGCAGGCCCTGTTGGAGGCGGGTGCGGGCTCCTGGGATCTGCGTGACCATCAGGGTAACACTCCTGGACACTTCTTGGCGGCGGCTGTCGAGAAAGGGGGAGGAGATGGTCTGGTAGGAATGATCCCTGCATCTGCGATGTCCATCGAGAATGAGTTCGGAGAGACAGTGATGGATATCCTTGGTAACTCGCAAAGACGTAGGCAAAGTGAATCAAGTATAGGTTCTATGCAATACCATATTCTTTGAGGCGTGGCGTGACGCACGCCCTCGCGCAAGTGCGGACAGTAACATACCGGTCGCATGTAGTATGCACCCTGCTATGCTCCCAAATCACCAATCTGCTTCAGAAAAGGTCGTTCCTACCTTGTTCCTGCCATCTGATTTTTTTAGGACAAAGCGCAGGTCGAGCTTACAAGACCGACGCAGGACTCGAGCGACGCGACTCTAAATTAATTACCGCCAAGTCGCATCGGCAAAAGCCGAGCTATCCTGTTCCTCTACATTGACGTGCTCGCCGTACCTTCCATGCCTTCCTCCTCAGCAATACGAATCCATCTCAGAGAACGGAATTCAGGTCGCAATTCAAATATCCCCATGGGTCAGGTACCGTTCTCGGTCGGCCAGCCTTATTTTCAGCCTTCTTTTGCGCCGAATCTGTGGATGGCACGACAACGACACTTCAGTCGACAACCACGCGTCAGTGCTTATATCTTCACTTCTGCCGGACTCCTGGCTATCATCGAATGAGTACTCTCAAGCTCTAGCACGTGGCTATATCACTGAATATCAGGCAGCTGATGTCTGGCACGAGCGCAAATAGCACACATACATCCATTTATACTGCGCTCACAAGCGCCTCGGATGTTTAAAATATTCTGAAAAATCTTCCAGCTAGGCTTGGTCCACGTCGACTGCGCCGAGCGTTGCCGGCTCAGGCTGGGTCGTCCACAATGACATTCTCGCCTCCTCAAGCAGTGTTAGATCCGCAAAAACTCACAATATCAAGCTCTATTCACTTCTTTGTTCTTTTACCCGGGTGCCGAATTCCAATGGCGCGTTAGGACGACGATGGCCTGCAGTTTCATGTACTTGCTTCTGCGCGACGCGCGTCGCGAGGTGGTGCACGTGCGTCCGAAACCAGGTCACGTGCATTTCGTAGTGCTGAGCGTTGAGTCTCGACACAGGCTGAAGCAGGCTGATACCCCCACACACCTCAAGATGTGTATCGCAAAAAGTCGCACACAGGATGCTCTGAGGATGAAAGTCCTTGCAAGCTATTAGAACGACCAATGAACGGCCCTCTATTCCACGGGTTACATAAGCATTTTAGGATTGAGTACCTCCAAAGTCCTGCATATTTGTTGCAACCGATCTTGAACACTGACCTCCATCATCTCCTACAGAGTCACCTTATAACGGTACTGGATCTCCTGTCAATCTCTACGTTCACAAGAGGAGCAATTTCTTTGGGAATTCGACGCTTTCAGAGTCCGCGGCGCAAATCTCGGCGGCCAGTACAGTTGTCAGACCCGTGTCTCGTTCTCCTTTGACTTCGACTTTGTGTGAGTAGTCCTTACAGTACCAAACGGAAATAGCTGAATTCTCTGACAGGCTTACATCAACGAACCTTGCCAGTGAACGCACACGGTGCTCGTCCCGCGCCATCATGGCCGTCTTCAACCCTAAAATGCTCGATGCGAGCATCCGCGACGTGGTATCCTCGCTCTCAAACGAGAGCAAAAC
>MU277373.1:0-12671 GCA_022160305.1 Artomyces pyxidatus | reverse complement strand
TCAGGGAATCCACCCTATACCTATAGGCACATATAAGAGACTATAGGCTCCTATAGCAGCATATAAGAGGCAAGTACAATAAGAGGTCTGTTAGGTTACCCCCTTGTCTTATAGCAGCCTATATGTGTATATAGGCTCTTATTAGCCCATATATCCATCTGAATATTATGCATATTGTAGAGCCATGCCATTAATAAGACTTCAATAGTTGCAGGATAATCTCATATATTGCTCTAATAAGAGCACATCACAGCTTATGGGCAAATCACAATGATATATTAAAGACTTGTTAACATGCAGTAAGACTAGTGTAAGAGAAATATGCATCAGTGAGTACTTGTTAGAGAGCAAAATAGATGTTGTAATCAGCCAAGAAGAAATAGCCTCTAGAGCATGCCTGATGCCAGTTGTCAGGGATCTCTCGAAAGCAAAGGAGCTAATGACAGGATTTCAGATGGGGAGGGCAGGGGATATGGCAGGAAAAGGAATACCAGTCACTTGAAGCGCTTCGCCATGTTAGCGGTGATGATTGTGATCGGCTTGGTACTGCCCCGACGGGCAGATGTTGATGGACCGGGTGCACCTAAGCCATGGCTGGCAAGAAGAAGTCAGCTGCTATGTAGCACACCAAAACTGATTGATGAAACATACGAAGCTTCATCATAGAGGTATGTCATCAGGCCATCATACACCTCGCTGTCATCACTGTAGATCTGGTCGAGAGTCGCGAGGTGCACGCTGTAGACGTCGTCGAAGACGTCGCCCTTCAGTTCTACCTTGACTGCGGTTGGGCCCATCTGGTATGCCTTCAAGGCGGCCTCGTTCTATAAAAGTCAAATAAGCATTAGTGCAGTGAGCATGATGCGGGAGGGCATACCACCGTCGCGGAGAATGCGACCATCGACTTGGGTAGCTGACGTTTACCGGTGCGAGGTGAAACGGGATAGAATTCCACCGGGAACTTCTTGACTGCGTCGCCGCCGAAGAAGGATTCGTAGATGACGGCAATGATGGCCGCATGGCAGTACGGACTGTCATCCTGTATTGTTTTTTTCTAGTTGTGATGTTCATTACATCTCCCAATAACATGGACGGGGTGTCACAACTCACCGCTTCATCCCCCGGGTAGATGTACCGTTGATCTTCCAAGAGCTTTGCGACGATGGCCACGAACTCGTTCTCCGGAAAGAGAGCGAAATGGTATAACAGTTTGACACCAGCGACGGCCTTGTCGCGGACCTTTCCCCGAAAGATTGACATCCGTGCCTCGGGCTACCAATCAACTCGTGAGCTCGAGGACAACGGACATACCGACCACACTCACTATTATAGCCATGTCCGAGACATAGCTCGGGTCATTCTCCAACCGCTCCAGAACGTCCCATTCTTTGAGATGCTTGGCGACCTTCGTGAGCGCCATCCGATAATACGGGACGCGGTCGTCGGCGAGTGGGAATGCGTCTTGGAAGCACACGAACTTTGGCACTTCAGTGGCCGACGCCAGTGACAGTACCTCGGCGACCCTATCGTCTTGCCCGCGCAGCGTAGGACGACCATCTGGCCCGAACTTCACCGTCGTCCATCGGAACCACCGTCCATCTTTCGGTTCATTCTGTGTAGGGGATGTCAGCCGTAGTGCAGCTTTGTTTGACCGCGACGCACCTCTGATCCGTTCGCGGCCCTCGCCCTTACCCGCATGCCCGCCCCTCCATCACTATCGCCCTCGTCCATGATGAAGCCCGCCTTGGCCCTGCGCCGGACTTGTCCCTTGTCCTTCTTCGAGCTACGTCGCCCCTCCGAGTCAGGCTCCACCTTGACTCGCGACTCGCGCTCCCTGCGACGACGTGGCCTGTCGTCTTGACCGACTTCGTCGTCGTCGTCGTCGTCGTCATAGCCGTCGCGCCCGGAGCGGCGTTGGGTCGCATGGGCACGATGACCAGTGGAGCCCTTGCCGCGCGACCAATTGTCCTCACTGTCATCAATGGCGACCACCTCCCTCCGGTCACGGTCCCGCCTCCCGGATGCGAGGCGAGGAGGGCTGCCGCTACGTTCTCCTTTCTGCGCTCGGCGATCATCTGGCTCGGAGCTCTCGTCGCGCCTCCCTAGGGTCCCGATGCGTGTCGCGCTGCCGCGGCCGTTGCTTGCACCCTGGCGACCTCCCTGGATGCTGTGGTCTGCTCGGCCGCCGCGGTCGTCCCGATGGTTGCGGTCGTAGCCATCGCGGCGATCGTCGTACTCGTCGCGTGGACTTCCTCGTCGGCGAGGAGGTGCGCGATCCTCGCGATCGGCGGGCTGACCATGCCTCCCTCCCGTGTTGCTGCTCGCCTCGCCATCGCCATCGCCATCGCCATAGGCATCAAGCCGTCGTTCAGCTCGCTCTCTGGGAATCTCCCCGTCGCGGGCGTCGTAGTGCTTGGCCTGTCTAGGCTCCATCTCCCGACGCTCGCCGCTGCCGTCGACTCCCTCGTGGCGCCGCGTGCGTCGGGAGGTGAGAGGACGATGATCGGGCCCTCCCTGTTCATGCGAGATCTCAGGGACTGCGATGGAGGTTATGAGACCTTGGCACTTACTTTGTCTTGGTCGATGCTCATGTTGCCTATGTCGTTCTGCAGGTATCTGTTAATTACGGTCCTAGGCATCATGACCGGGCACGCACCTGCACCACCTCCAAACTGTCGTGCGCAGCGTCAGCACGAGTTCGGCGCCTCTCGTTGACGCGCGCCAGGGTTCTTCGCGAGGCGTCATCGCGATTGTCAGGGTCGTTGAATGTCCCTCCTCCGTGTGGCGCATTCGACTGGTTGTCGCGAGCTGCCGATGGTTGCCTCTTCTTGAAGATAGGAGTCTACGAGAAAACCATCTCTCCGGTGAGCGATGGGTCGACGACGGAAGGTAGGATGCTGGACTTACTGCTTGCTCGAACTGCAAGGCCAGTGCTTTCGACGTTTTCATCGGCGCTGGCTCGTCCTCGGCGGCGGCGTCGGTAACGTCATCGCCTTTCGCCCATGTTTCGTCGCCTTCGGCTTCATCGGACGCCACTCGCTCCTCGACCTCGCCGCCTCCAGCGCCGGCATTGGAAGCCTCGCCTTCTTCGTCGCTGGACTCTGAGACGATGCGCGTCGCCCGGGATCTCAGCCTGGCGACTGGATGCTGCTCGTCGGTCTCGGCGTTGTCGTCGTTGTGAGCGCCAGTCGTCGTCTTCTCCACCTGGGCCGCGGTGGCCTCGAGTGGCTGGGATGCGATCCTTGTTGCTCTCGCAGCGCTGCGGCTTGAACGCCCCGCAAACCTGGCCCGCGGTCTGGCGATTTGCAGTGGTTCTACAACATCGTCGCCTGGACCTGGGGCCCCCTCGCCGTTCCGACTGTTGGTAGGGTCTTGTTGCGGAGCACGGTAAGCACGGAGTCATGGAGTAGTTGAAGCCCTCACTCACCAATGGACACCACCTCCAAATCGTCGTCCCCATCCTCGTCCACCTCCATGGGCACGCTCTTGTCCTGGTTGGATACATTGACATCTGCACTCGTGCGTGGAAGTAAGTGACAAAAGCAACGAGGGAACAAGTCACTTTGATCACCTGACTTGCGCTTCTTTGGCGCTTTTGTGGCGCTTCCAGCGGCAGCGCGTGGCTCGGCGCTCGATGCAGCCCTCTTGCGTGCGCCGCTTTGCTCCTCTCCTTGTCCATTTTTCCTTGCGCGCTCGGTTGTACTACGTCGCGAGCGAATAGCACGTCCTGGCGCGACCTCATTCTCCTCTGCTCAAAGTGGGACATTCGTTAAGCCCGCTCGCGGAAGAGATGAGAGGTGAGTTGTACCTTCTTCATTTTCGCGAGTGGACACGCTGGCGCCCTTCAACATATTTTGTCTCCCTGCATAGAAGGGACGCGTCAGCGGGATGAATTGTGGATGAGTGGAGCAGGGCCGACCTTTAGATGGTGGCTCCTGGCCATCTTCATCCCTAGGTGAGTCGTCTGGTATTTCGAGTGCGGCCAGCCGTCTTTTCTCTTGATTCGCTCGACGCGTTGCGGCCCCCTTTTGAGCAGGGGTGAGCTGTGGTTCAGCACTGCCGCCGTCCGCTTTTTTCCGGGCCATGGTATGGTGTCCGGCCAAAGAAGAAGGGACTCGAATGCTGGAGGAGTGGCAAGTTCGAGGAGGAGGTGAGTGGTAACCAAGGCCTCTCTGCGGGTCGGGCATCTTTTTGACGGTAAGAAATTCAAAGTTAGAACCCAGCACTTGAACTCCCGATGCCGCCCGGTGCCTGCCCACTCGCGCGGCCGGCAGGCTGATCATATCCAATGGTATCAAGTCAAGTCTTGTAGCTGGTCAAGGCGGAACAATATATCTACTCGCTTCCCCACCTCGCGCCTCTCATGTCGTCCCAAACCACCTCAACCTATTTCTGCCGGGGTTGCGAGAAATCCTTCAAAGCCTCCGGCTACACGAGGCACTTCCGCTACACCACCGACCCTCGGTGTGCACGCTTTCGCGACGTCGACCGCCCCCTTCCTTCCTCTCGAACCTCGACGACTGCCGGTGCACGGAACTTGCCCTCGGGGGACCGGGTTGCTGTCGAACCACGTCTCGGTGACGGCGAAGGTTTCACGGGGGGCGATCCACCGCCTGATACGGAGGACCGACAACGCGTCGATGACAATCCCTGGATGCCTGGCGAAGATCTGGACGATCTGGACGATCTGGACGACCTGCCCGGTTTTCAGATGTTGGGAGGGCAAGCAGAGGACGGACATGACGACACCGATCCGTTAGGTTGGGGTGAGGAAGACGAGCAGGAGGCCTACGCGCAACCCGAGCCAGCCCCCGATTCGGACGACGAACGCGGCGCTGAAGATGAACCCGTTGCGCAGCCAGAGGACGAGGACGAGGATCCCCGCGCACCAGAAGCCCAGTCACCCCCGCGAACACCTCCAGCCGTACCAAATATGGCCGAGGACGAGATTCGACGCGTGACACGGGATATGCGCATCGAGCAGGAGGAAGAGTTGCACCGCGACCCTGCAATAATCCGGAGGTTCACCGCTGGGAGGGCTGGGGCGACCGTGCAGACCGGAGTGGGTACAGCCTACGACGCGTACGGGGTGAAGGTCACAACAAACCACCGCCGGCGACGGAATATTTGGGCACCGTTCTCTTGTAAGTTCGAGTGGGATATTGTTCGGTGGGCCAAGATGCGTGGGCCCACATCGACTGCTTTCACCGAGCTCCTGAAGATTGAGGGGGTGAGCATTTCGTGTCTCGAAGCTTCAACTTACTGATCGGCCTGTCTTTACATCTAGATGTACGAGCGACTCAACCTCTCATTCAAGACCGCTGCCGAAATGAACGACCTCATCGACGACGAATTGCCCGAGCGTCCTGGCTTCCGGTGTGAAGAAATTGAGATCGACGGCGAAACCTACGAGGTGTACTTCCGCGACGTCATGGAGTGTGTGCGAGAGCTTTACGGGAACCCCGAATTCGCCCACTACATGGCGTACGCACCGGAGAGGCACTTTGCGGATGAGGAGATGAAAAATCGGTTGTATGGAGAGATGCATACCGGTGACTGGTGGTGGCACGTGCAGGTGCGTCGCGCTTCTTTCTCGTCCCCAACGACCAACTGACGCATGTGCAGACCATCCTCGAACAGCGACAGCCAGGGGCGACGGTGGTTCCGCTCATCTGGTCCACGGACAAGACCCAGCTGACCGTCTTCCGCAACCGATCGGCGTACCCCGTTTATCTCACCATCGGGAACATCAGCAAAGATATCCGCCGAAAACCTTCGAAGCATGCGCAGATGCTCGTCGGCTACCTGCCTACCGCCCGCCTGGAGCACATCACGAACAAGGAGACCCGACGACGTGCGTTGGCCAACCTTTTCCATGCCTGCATGCGCAAGATCATGGAGCCGATCAAAGACCTTGGCGAGAACGGCGTGAATATGACTGGGGGAGACGGTGCCGTTCGCCGGTGCCATCCACTCTTTGCAGTGTTCGTCGGCGACTACCCGGAGCAAGCCCTCGTCGCCTGTGTCAAGTATGGCGTGTGCCCGAAATGTCTCGTTGAGCACGAAGATCTCGGCGAGTTCGAAACGGCGCCGCTGCGGGACATCGAAGAGGTCCTGGACGCGCTGGATACGTTTACTCGAGGCCCGGCAGAGTACGTCGCGGCTTGTGAGGTGGCTGGAATCAAGCCCGTCGTCCATCCGTTTTGGGAAGACCTCCCCTACGCCAACGTCTTCGCCGCGATCACCCCTGACATCCTGCACCAGCTATACCAAGGAATGGTGAAGCACCTCATTGCTTGGGTGACGGATGCATTCGGGGCTGACGAGATCGACGCACGGTGCCGACGAATGCCGCCCAATCACAACCTCCGACTTTTTTCAAATGGGATCTCCCATCTCTCTCGGGTCTCTGGCCAAGAGCACAAAGACATATGCCGGATCCTCATGGGCCTCGTAGTGGACCTCCCGCTTCCCGATGGAGTGTCCCCCATTCGCCTCGTGAGGGCTGTGCGGGCCATGCTGGACTTCCTATATCTTGCACAGTATCCATCACATTCATCTGATACCCTTGAGTACCTCGACGACGCACTCAGCCGATTTCATGCCAACAAGGCCATCTTCGAGCTTATCGGGCTTCGCGAGAATTTCAATTTCCCCAAGTTACATTCCTTACTACACTATACCCCGTCCATCCGGCTCTTTGGCACCACAGATAATTACAATACTGAGGCATCAGAGCGCCTGCACATCGACTTCGCGAAGGACGCGTACCGAGCCACAAATCACAAAGATGCATACCCTCAAATGACGAAGTGGCTGGAACGCAAGGAGAAGATACACAAGCACGAAAACTACCTCGCATGGATAATTGAGGAGGAGAAGCGACGCACCAGAAACGCACCGACTTCCGGCCGGGATCGGTCGCCTGCCCCGCCTCCAACCCATACGGACGCCGCAGTCAACGCCTCCGCACCCATCAGCGCCTCCACGTCCCGCCTGCCCGCCCCATCGAACTCGCATGCAGACGAGCCAGGCGAACCTCCGGGGCCGGCGCCCCAAGAGCCCAGAGCGACCCCAGGGTCCAACTCGTCGGCCAAAGAACCGGAACGGCAGCCTCGCATCCATATCGCCCGATACCCCATCGTCAAATCTGCAAAGTTCACAGACCTGGAGAGCCTTTACGGGGCTGTGGACTTCGAGCCGGCCCTCTATAATTTTATCATGCAGCACCGCAACCCTAACATCACCGCCCGCCAGCTCGCCCGGCAGCCCGTCGAAAGGAAGATTCTCCCCTTTCGCTCCGTCGCCCTGTACCATACAATCAAGTTCTGGAATCGTGACGCGCAGGAACGCGAACGCGCACCGGACACGAGAGACAGTGCACATGTTCGACCGGCATACAAGGATACCAGAGGACGGCCGGTGGCCGGCCGGTTCGATACGGTTCTAGTCAACATGGGAGATGGCGGGGAGTCTGGAATTGAAGGTATGCCCTTGCACCCGTTCACAAACTCTCAGTGCGCTCATTTAAGCGGTCCCAGGTTACCGCGTTGCTCAAGTACGTGCAATATTTAGCCTACCTATCAAAGCGCGCCGGTCGATCTTCCCCCAAGAAAAGGATGACGATCCTCGACATATGGCATATGTCGAATGGTTCGCTCCCTTCCCAGACACGGCGGAGGACGTCCACGACATGTACCGTCTCACGCGGATGTTGAAGGATGGGCGACGAGTTGCCTCCGTGATCCCAGTGGACAACATCCGTCGAAGCGTGCATCTCTTCCCAAAATGGGGAGCCGTCGCGCCCCGTTCGTGGACGAGCTCGAACGTCCTGGAGCTTTGTGATGTATTCTACGTTAATTGTTTTCTCGACCGGCACACGTACATTACAGTATATTAGGAATGAAAGTAGCTTACCCCCCCTCCACCTCCTCAATGTATGATGTGCCCTCCAAGTCCATGTCCATGCCGAGAAAGTCGATCAGGGGCGAGAGGGACTTGTGTGCTAGATTACTGCACACAATATCATCAAGCTGCTTCGCGAAGGTAGCCGCTCCGATATCAAACGGAACTCACCTCAGCAATGCATCCCGTTGCACGGGATCTGCGAATATCTCCTGTAAACCTGCCAACAACGGGCTTACATTCAGCGACGAGCACCCCGCATCGCCGACCAACGCAGAGGCCGTGTCGCTTTCCTGTCTATCACTGCACGCGCTTTCGTTTTGTCTGTGCTCCGAATCCATCCCTCGCCCACGGGCGGGATGTATATCTTCCTCCAAGGCCGGGGCGGGTGTGCTCACAGGACAGGAGTGGATGCTGGCTGGCACCGCGATCGGGGGTGATGTGATGAGCGGCTTGAACAATGCCGAGTGAAGCGATATCTCCAAGTCCATGTCCGGTTGGGATGTTGCAACGGGGGAAGAGGATTGCGAGGAACGATCGAAGGAAGCGAGCGGGATCTCGACGGGGAAAAGAGGGTGTTGACTTTTCGCTTGACTGCCGTCCACAAGGATGTTGACGATTGTGATGCGCTGTTATGCAGGTCATCGAATCAGTCGCACAACACTGACCCCGATAGACAAGTGTACGCACGAGAGGACCAGGGTAAACCACGCCGCTAGGTATCAACGCGAATTCGAACGTGCCCGGCCTGGCCAGGTATACAATAAAGCTACCTGGTTCATCACCGGGGACGAGTCTCTGCGAAGGAGAACATTCAGTTGGTAGTGGTGCAAAGGCCACAGCGTGAAATCACCTACCGGGACATCCATCGGGCCTACTGGCAATCAGCTGGCTCGAGTGTAAGTGCGGAGAACGCAACATCTCGGAGATGCTGCGCGGACGAAGGACTTGCGTGTGGTCCGTGGGCGCCACCTAGCCGGTGCGCGCCGGGCCACTGTGGCTGCCACGGTCAACAGAGCGGCGTCCACGCCAGTCCACCCTCGGTCCACAACCACAACCATCGTTTCAAAAGTCCCCATTATGCCCCACCCTCTTTAAAGCTGAGCCCCTACCCACCTTCGTTTATTTATCTGTCCAAAATCCCTCAACGTGGAGACCCGCCCACACCTACTGCCCGGAGGCGTCTGAAGGTGAGCTGCCCCATACGGATTCCTAGGAAAAATACCCCTGCAACGCATGCAGGAATCGGACACGGAGCCACACGTTGCGCAGGGGGAAAGCTCCTGGGATATCATCCAAACTGTCACAGTTACTAACGCACCTGCATATCTCATAAGCATTCCCTCCGCTCAGGCTTCATGTCGCGCACGGTGCGACGCCTCACACTGTCCGTGATATGAGGACGGTTACTAACCCATGCTACTAGACGCGTTCCAAACGCGTGTTCTCTCCTTACACAGTGGAAGATCCCCCTGCCGGGACGAGTGCCGCCTTCGTCGTCGCCGGGCTCGACTTCGGTGTGCTCGTGGAGCACATCCTGGAGGCCACCGATGCCTACGAGGCCAACCGCCCACACTCTTTCCCCTCCCTCACCACGTCCAAATCCCCAGACGCGCCTTCATCGCACCCCTCCACCCGTGGACCGTCTATCTCCAGCGCAGCGCCGACTTACGCGTCAAGCCCGCCGTCGGGAGCATCCCACGCCCCTTCTTCGCGTGCCGCGACCCTCATTACGTTTCCCGCGCGGTCCAACGCGCCGCACGCGTTGTCCATCGCGCCAGCTGCGCCATCATCGTTGCGCGCGCCGTCCCACGCGCCGTTCAACGGCCGCGAGCCGCGTGACACGCCGCCGGCTCCTCGCATTGAAGCGTGCGATCCACACGGGGACGCAGCGCAGGCACGCCATCCCGCCATCGCCATTGAGTGCAACGCTGCTGCGCGCCGACCTCAGGCACCCGCCCCCGGGCCTCCTCCCCCTTCCACCCAGCGGCTCGGCCCCCAATCGCACATAGGCGCCACAGCTCGCCATCATGAAGGCGCAGCGGCCTATACCCAGCATACATGCCCTCCACAACAGTCCGAGCGCACACCTTGCGCAGGACAGCCGATGCGACGTTGGGACGGCAATGCGGCGGACGGCCTAGGCCTCCCAGGCCAGGAGGCGCGTCTAAGCCTGGCGAACAAACACGGAAAGTTGAAGCGACAGCGGAAGAAGGCAGCGGCCACGGTGCTCACCGCAGGGCGGCTGGTAGATTACAAGATGTGCGAAGGCGTGCTTCACAAGCACACCACGCCGAAACCGCACAACGTCCAGATGCTCGCCGTCAAACACCCACACGCAAAAGGGGCATGGGTAGGGAAGACGCAGCGTGCCGCACGAGGGCCACAGGGCCTGAACGACCGGTTGGTGCAAGGGTATGACGTGCTCCAATGGGATGGAAGGTGCGTAGCAAGATTCTACGATAGTCCAGCGCCTCGCTCACCCTCGGGAGCTCAGAGAATGGAGCGTAGCCAAGAAGTTCGCAGACGTGCGCGGGCGCATGAACCCCTCCCCCTCGGAGACGAGTCACCAACGGGGGAAATATGTCGCCCTCCGAGCAGGCGTCTCGTACGGCGGCGGACAAACGGTGAGCGACGCCTGCGTTCTGTGGTCGACGACCGCTCACCCCGGGGCTGCTCAGCCGCAGAACATGGACGCGGGCAGGCATGCGACGCTCGTTCAGGAGCCTCTAGAGGATCCGAACGTCCAGAGGATCTCTGGGTTTGCCAACAGTGAGCCCCGAACGCCCATGACTTAGCGTGACGGCGTTGCTGACCTTGGAGCGCCCAGGCTCCTTAGCTGTCGGGGCGCCCAACCTGTGCAAACATTACGAAGAGAACGCCTTGAAGGTCCTCGATTGCGATCCCACCTTCGAGTTCCCATTCAATAACAGCGTACACGCCGCCGTCACGTTCAACCTTGGCCCTCCAACCATCACAGCTGCCGCATGTCGACAGCGGCAACCTCCCCTTCGGTGCGAATTTCGTTGGGCCCGCGCCCAAGAGCTGTTCTCCACGTACGGAACCCTCGAGGACGACATCCGTTGCGCATTTGGCACGGGTGCACCACAGTCAAATTGACTGTTTCGTTCATTGTCTCATACTATACACATTGCATAATACAAGCTTTGGTTAATGGCTCGCCGACCCGCAGAACGTGGCGACTTGGAGGTGATCCTCGCGTGCAGTGATCGCGTCCACAAAACAACCCAATTTTAGGGTTCCGGGCGCCGCCCTGGCGCTGTCGCGCGTCGTCCCGCCTGTTCCTCGCTCCCCACCATCTACGCGCGTTCCTCGTTTCTCGCACCACCATCATGCGTCCTATAATCATATATAACTTCAATGTGAGTGGGATCCTCCCCGTGGTGCTACAGGAGATGACATGCTGACGTTGGTGCCAGACGTTCAACGTGTACCACTCCCCCACGAGATCCACGTCTGAGTCCGCCATGCACCCCCCCAATCCTCAGTATGTATACACGACAACAACGACGGTCGTCTCGGAGCCTGGCTCTCCCGTGATCGATGGCCTTCAGATTCCCATCCCCAATGGTTTCTTGGGGTACGAGGCGACGCCTCACGGCAGCCCGGTGGCCCAAGGCCCTGCCTCCTCGGTCGCGAATAGCCCCATCCCCCCTGTCCCCAACCTTCTCTCGGCGACGCAGTCCAGCACCGCGAATGTCGCGGTCGAGTCTGCGGAGGGTGCGCCGTCATTGCACACCGCGGGGTTGTTCAGCGGCATCCCATGGGGCCAGTTCACTGAGCCCACCACCCCACCGTCGACACCTTCCTATGGCCACGTTGATAGCCCAGGTAGCGCGCCGGTTAGTCCACTAGAAGACCTCCTCCACCTCTCGATGCTCCCCGGCGATTTGATCAACGCTCATCCTCACGGTGTATCGGCGACAAGGATCGGGACGGGGCTCAGGAGACGAGGGGAGGGGTCTGGACGCGAGGCGCTGGGGCGGCGTAGTGGTTGGAACAGGTTGGTTCAGACGGTGTTGGAGCAAGGTGAGTTCCCGTCATGTCTTGCGGCATGGTGGATTGTTGACCGCAACATAGCGCACCGATACACATCCCCAACGAACGTGCTGCTTTCGGTTCTCATCCTAGCTACCCTCCTTCGATAACTTTGCCTTCCTTGTCGTTTGTGCTTGTGAATACCTGGTTCTCATCTTCTTTGTTCATATATACCATCATCGTATCATGCAGCAGAACCACATCTCTAGTATATGTCGCATAATTAAAACAAGCAAACTGTCCTTTCCGAGTCTCAGAATAAGGACTAAGCATGTTCTCGTAGTGTGTCTCCAATGACAATACGGAGCTGAGGAGACTAGGACAGCTCTCGCTACTATTGTTGCATTGCATTGCCTCAGGCTGGTATCCGAAGCAACATCTGCCATCTTTCCTAATTAGGCAGTTGTCTCAAAGACCTTGACTCGGAGTGTACAAAGAATTGTCTCTACAGCCGTCAATACCAAACCATTTATTGTCAAACAGTCACTTATTAGCAGCCTGAAAATGTGTTCACATGCACACGTTGTTATATGGGCAGAAATACGACCTTTGTGCTGGAGACTATCATAAGAGCATATAAGCTGCTAATTAGTAATGGGTGGATTCCCTGATGCAGCTACGACGATGAGTGAGAACGTAGATATCAGCGACACACTGAAACTTGGGACGATACTGACAATTTCGGAATATACACCGCGGGAGGATAT
>MU277372.1:1931-12804 GCA_022160305.1 Artomyces pyxidatus | reverse complement strand
CTCACCACTCCGCCATCTCCCCTGAACCACTCCTCAAATGCACTCACCGCCTCCACCTCTCCCCTCGCCGTGGCAACCAGTGACTAGTTGTTCGCCGCCGCTTCTGCTGGGCCTGATGTCTGGATGTATCACATGATGTGGCACAGCCACATTCCCCAGCTGCTGGGTGGACGCGTCAAGACGTGTCGCGACTCGTCTTCAAAGTCTAGCGTCGGTCTGCAGGATGCTGCGGCACTTTTGGCACTTTTGCTGATGGTGTAGAAAATCCCAATTGTCCGATTCTAATTATTGTAGTCTAAATAAAAACCCTGTGAGTTGGCGACGTGACAGTGATGGCCGTGGAGGTGAAATTATGAGGATGCTGAAGGAGTAAAAATGGTGAGAGATGAAAGTAAAGCACTACAGCCTCGTGCATAGGGTACCAGTGGTCCAAGTCATAAGCCTCTCAATCCATCTATGCCCGCCTGAATGATGGCCTCCTCCCGAAGCGAAACACCCGTGTCGGTAAGGTCCTGCCAGGACGCGTTGTGGCACAACGCACAGAGTCCCTCAACCTCGCCAATGACATCTCCTATGGCGATGAGCACGGAGGCAGCACCGGTAGGGACATCAGGATGGATAAGCATCTTTGCGAACCTGTCATTCCAAATGCTCAACCACGCCGCCTGACATCTCTTTGGGGTCATGCAAGCAACGCTCTGGGAGAACGGTGGATCTCCATAAGAGAGGCTTCGGCGAAATTTGTCCAACTTGAACCTGACGAAAGAGAGCGCAGTATACACACGCAGTCCCAGCTCGTCGATCTGGCCTGGCTGGTATTCGTCGAGATCAAGGAGAAGCAGAGACCGAAAGGAGTCTGCGACCCAGTGGTCGACGTGATACTTGACAGCGCACGAAAGCTTGAGGAAGTTGTTGAAGTCGCGTTGAAGTTCAAGCTGTGGAATAGCGTATTCGCGACCATCTTGGATATCCCAAAGGTCCGACAGCTTTAGGACAGCGATCAAATAGGGAAGAGTAGGTGGTTTCTGTTCGGGATTACTGGTGCAGGTTGAAATGTAAGCAGGGAATGTCGCTAAGAGCTTTGATACACTCTCACCTTCCCCAGAGAAAGGTCATGAGATGGTCAAAGTCTGCCTCTGTGACGCCCTGGAGCACGATAGGAGTCTCATCGGAGCAACCCTCGGGGTCTTGAGTTGGAGGTAGGTCAAACAGGTCATTGAAGACCGATGAGCGACGCCTCAAAAGAGATGCTGGAAGCTTGTAAAGAGTTCGGCCAACCTGAGGTCGCTTCATGAATCTACAAGTCGACGCATCAATGGGAAAACACACCTGTAAGACAACTGATCGTCCGTCGTAGTAGTGCTGAGAGGAGCGAGAGGGCTCTACATGAGACTCGGATTGCTGCGATGATAGCATAGCAAGTAGATAGAATGAGAAATTGAACAAATGAGTGCAGAATTGGTGACTGGGCGAGCTAAAAGAGCAGCTTGCCTCGCGCTTGGGCGCGTGGCATGCTGCGGGGCCGTCATGCCGCCTTCCGAAGCTCACCACTTCCTCGACATCACCTGGCATCTTCCATGTCGTTTCCTGCTCTTCCAATAGGCCCTCATCCTGATCAAATATGGTCACACAATGTACAACGCGCTCACCGGATACTGGTAGAAGCCACCAATCATGCGTCACGAATCTTAAGGCAGGATGATGCTGATCCTCTCCAGCTACGTGTTATTTGCAGGAGCCTAGAGGAGAGGATGGTGCCAATACTGGATGCTCTCGCTTCGGAAATTGGCAGCTCTGAATGGGCCGAACTTTGCGCTCGATGTTTGGGGCAGATAATGGGCGAACTCGACCGTGCAGCAGAAACGATATGCAATTCGTGAGTACCTGTAATTGCTTCTGTGGATGGAGACTGGGACTTACAATTGTATCTTAGTGAACAGCGGTATGCAGTCATTGAGCCAGTCGAGATCGAGCATAATGGCCGAGTAGGGAGGCCTGCGAAGAAGATCAACGCAGAATGGCTGCAAGACGCAATTTCACCTCACCGGAAGATTACGCTGCAGCGTATTGCAGATGCACTGCACGTCCATCGAAGCACGCTATACCGTTATCTCAAGAGCTATGGACTTCATCGTACCTTCACAGCTATTAGCAACGACGACCTCAACTTCCTTGTCCGCACATTCAAGATCCACAAGCCTTCGTCTGGTCTGCGTTTCATCCTTGCGTTCCTACGGACAAGCAAACTACGGGTGCAAAAAGAGAGGGTGAGGGCATCGCTTGGGAGAGTTGATGGTCTAGGCCAAGCACTCCGGCGGAATACCACGATCCAGCGCCGCCAATATCTGGTTCCTAGACCGAATCATCTCTGGCATTGCGATGGGCACCACAAGCTGATCATGTGGGGGATCGTTATACACGGATTTATTGACGGCTACGACAGAATGGTATATCACATTATTGACTTGGAATATCAGCACAGCTCCGTGGTTGACTTCATATCACAGGTAGTCGGCCTTCGGGCCAGCAACAATAACCGCCCCTTGACAGTGCTTGAGGTATTCAAGGATGCCGAAGCATCATACGGAACACCGTTACGCCTTCGAGGAGACCGTGGGGGAGAGAACGTTGACGTATCCGTGTATATGATCATGCGCCGTGGCCCAAATCGTGCATCATTTATGTGGGGCTCGTGAGCGACTAAAGTTTCCCTCACCGTGTACAACAGATTCTGATTATTGATTCCAGATCCACTCATAACTCGAGAATTGAACGTCTGTGGGTAGACGTTGGCGTGCAGTTCGCACGTCGTTGGAGAGCATTCTTTCTCCGTCTCGAGCATTACCATGGCTTAGATCGGAGGAATGCGCGACATCTATGGCTCCTTCATGGACTCTTCCTCTCCGAAGTCAACGAAGACTGCAAGATCTTTCGTGAAGAGTGGAATCATCACGCCGTTCGCGGTCGTCAAACCCACGATCAGACGCCAGCCGTTAGTATCATGTTGCAATCTACGATACCATATCGCTGATCATGCGGCACGCAATAGAATATGCGATTCCTCGCTGCGGTTGAACAAGGTGCATACGTCGACATAGATGAGTATGAGGCCGTGCATCCTGACCTTCTCAATCGCTACTATGGCGTTGAGGGTCCGGTTCACTCAAGACGTGGGCATCAGACTGGGGCCGGCCATCCATCCGATGAGGAAGATGACACAGACTCAGACGCCGATGAACGCGAAGACATCTTTCAGGACCTGGGGGACCGCATCGCAGCCGATCAACAGGCTAATATTCGACATGAAGCGATCATTCCCGCGAGCAAGATGAGCCCATTTCCGTCACCTGAGGCAGAACACGCATTCTGGGAGGTCTACGCGCAGACAGCGACAGGAGATGACGTGCCGGCCAACCTTATGTTGTCAGCCGAGGAATGGGAGGGAGATGGATATCCTACTCACGAAGACATCCTGGTTGGAACACGGAGTCGCAAGGTTTTGGTAATAGCTCTCCCGATAGACGTCTGGTACCCAAAAGCTTTGGCTTGGGGACGTGCACTGTATCTCTTGGAGCACTGTCTCCTCGAGCTAGAGTTAGATTAACATATCATACCAGTCGTCTATTCTGCGCGCGAGTCAGACCTGTGTCGTAATTCAAGTGTGAATCCCTCTACTCTTCACTCACTGTGAAGAGCAATGATGGATGCGGCGATGCACGGCACATCCCCGAGTCGCCCTTCCTCCTTCATCCCCACCTGCACGGCTTCGGAGTCTGGTCTTCAAGATGTCAGAGAACTGCAGAGGGGTGGACTCGGTTGGCTCACCGTGTACATGCCTCCGCTACACACCTCGTACAGACCAGAAGGACGAAGACCCCCTCATCTGCCGCAACTGCCTCCATTTTGACAGCGCACACCCTTCTGAAGTACAATCTCGTGGGCGGTCCCTTCCTACCGCTGTCGGTATGTACAGAGACATGGCTCGTACCTTCCATCCCCCAACAAGCTCAAAGACGACGGAAAATGCTGCTCGTCGTGAGACAAACACTGGACTCCGTGGCCATGGCGGGAATACCTCCGTTCTCAGTACGAAGGGCAAGGGCAAGACTGTCCGAGGACGCAAGGAGAATCTGTCCCAGGTCAGTCATTATCCAACTAAGCGGCTTCAATGGACTCACAACTCCTTGACTGTGACGGGCTAGCCGCTATCCAAAGAAAAGGTTCTCACCCAAACTGCTGTCGGAACCATCATTCTCATTCCCTATGGAGTCGATGTGAGTGTTATCATGCTCCACAATGGTATGCTTCTCACCGACCATGACAGAAATACGGAGAGCTCCATGAGATAGACAACCATGCACCCAACCGCGTCCAACGAGAGGTCTTCCTGAAGTGTCAGCTTGCTGTTACGGAAGGTCCCGATGGCGGACCAATCATGTTTCAGCCAGGCATGACAACCGACGATATCGACACTTACCTCCGCACCCTCTTCCCTGTCGCCTTTGATCACCTTGACCGCATTACTGCGTCCAAGCCATCCGAGGACTTTCTCTGGGTTCTGTTTGTCAAGGGAAGAAACCGTTTCACCGCAAGCAGCAAGGTCGAGCCGTCCGGTGCAGACGTACTGCAGACGCGCACACCAGATTTGAAGCCCTGGAGAGAGCGGACGGTCTATATTGGTAAGTGCTTTGAGTACGGTCTCTTACTGAGTTGTTCTCATTGGCGACAATAGGAACACGTGTAGAAATCAAACCAGGAAGGTACCAGAAGTGGAACACGCGAGTTCAGAGAGATGAAGATAGCGTGTCCGAGTCGGACACTGACTCCGAATCTGATCAAGCCACCGACAACAATTCGAGCAGGGAACGTCTTAGGCGCAATGCCAAAGGGAAGAAACGTGCCGCCTCTCTCATCAGCATCTCCAGCGGAGGCGATACAGAGGAAGAATTTCCGGAGAGAATCTCAAAGAAGGCAAAAGGTACGCCTGTATTACTCCCCAAATTTGACGAGCCCAGGATCGTGATCTGATTGTTCTCGCTGTGCTCAGTCAAAGTCTTTCTGACTGATAGCTTTTCAGATCTGCAAATGGGAGATCATCTTTTGCCAGAGGACGGTCATGATAGTGAGTCGAGGTTGTCAGTCATCTGTTCAAATCACTAAGCAGCGCTTGTCCATGCTCTTATACTCAGAGATTGAACCGCTGCAAGACTTCGCGGCTTGGTCGAGCAGTGCCAACATCCCCGGGACGAGCACTAGTGTCATCGCCATGACCAGTGCTCTCAGTACTCCGTCTGTCGCTGGTCCCTCGGGAACACATCATTCGCCACATTCCCCCAATCCGACACCAGTCATCGCCGGCCCATCAAGCACTACTGCGAGGTCGCTGACGTCTATATCTCTACCACCGATAGAGGGCGAGATTGTGACTAGACGAGCAAGCGCGTCGATGAAGCCCCTGGCTCCGGCAAAACACAACCCATGGGGTTAGAATCTGCGTAGCCAATAGATAGGTTAGCTGATAATTCACCTTGTAGTCAAGATCTCCAACAGGAAGCACGGCAGACTTCGAGGTCTTTCTACCCTTCTTAATAACTTCCCTCTTAACCATTTTATCGGGCAGACTTCTCCTTCTTCTCCCGTGATACCACTTCGTACCCTACCATCTCTTTTAATGTCAGTGTTGGCGTGTCGCCCCACTTACACATCATGATGCAAGATAGTTGGGACTTGGTACCTTGAGTCGCTGCCAAGCCTGATCCGAGTCAGCACAACTACACGCGAGTGGCAGCACGCTATCCAGGAGCCCACTCTTGAGCCTCTCAGTCGCACACCAAGCTCACGGCCCCTGAGCCAGATGCAGGCCTTTTGCGGCACACACTACGTGATTTCTCGGCACACCTACAAATTTCGCGGGTAATGGAAAATTCGCGTTACTTGAAAACAGAATGTTCGCGCAAATTTCTGACTATTTCTCGCGCATTCTCAGAAGTTCGCGCGGAATCTTGAAACTTTCTCGCGATTCATTTTGCGACACTTTGACCACCATAAGTATAACGAAGAGTCAGACAAACAAGGCATGTCATACTCGACGATACATGCTAATTGTGTTGTGCTTGTCATGTTTCCTTTCTGGCGGGCCACGGGACGGGGACTCGGCATGGACTCTATCGGAGAATCACTGGCAAGACCATGAGAATGAAGAAGACTTCCTGTGCTCCGCTTCGTGTGAGGTAGCTTGGTGAACAAAAGCGTTCATTATCGAGAACAGTGACAATGCCAGCAACTGCAGTGTAACCAGGGTCCTCGAACATGCGGCGTACTCACAGAGCATGATGCATCGCCGGATGATGATCGCGACCGTGCGGAGATTACCGCGGAGTTGAAATCAAGTGGCTGAGCCAATTCAGCGTTAGGCCGTAAGTTGTTCGACGGTAGCCTGGCAGCGGCCAAAGCTCTACTTTTTCCTTCCACACCCTCTGCTATCGTCATTCCATCCCATGGTAGAATCCGATTACGACCTTCTACACTTTGATGTAGAGACGGAGATGCGCCTCTTGGAGGAAGACGAGACTCGTCGATCACCCGGAGAGAGATGGTGGGCAAAGCGATCGGAGGCATTGGAGCGTGCCGGGTACCAACTTCGACCTCGGTTTCGAGCCGGATGGGTGCCATCTTGGCTGGGAACCAAGACGGACAAGGATGAGAGGGAAGATGGACAATATCTCATTGTGCGTCTTCATTCTGCTCCTGTTGGCGCTCTTGATTGAGGAGTGGCTGCAGTGGCAAGGAGTGATCGATGCTACTTGCACGTCTGATGGGTCGTTCGTATTCCTGAAGGAAATGCGTGCAGATCTCGGCCCTTATGAGAAGGACATTACAGCATATTTCTCATCTGAGCCTCTCAAAACCGACCCGAAGAACCACTGTATCCCGCTCATCAAAGTCCTCGATCTGCCGGAACTACCCCCGCCGCTCTTGGTCTTGCCGATGATGCGACCATTTTATAATCCAGCATTTCAGACATTCGGCGAAGCTGTCCCATTCTTCACACAGATTTTTGAGGTAGCTACGTCCTGGTCTTTCGCGAAGGCTGGACGACTCACCCAGGTCGCCTAGGGTGTTCAGTTCATGCATAGACATAACATTGCCCATCGGTAAGTCACTTCGCAGCGCTCTACCGTATACTGAAGCGCATTTGATGGATCCTGAATCTTCAGTGACTGCACAAGGAGAAACATCGTCTTTGATCCATCGCAGATGTACCCAGATTCGTTTCATCCCATGAGGATCGACTATTTGCGAGATTGGAAGACCAAAGCCAAGTACTTCACCAGAACGCAGAGGCCACCCCGATACTACCTCTTAGATTTCGGTCTCTCTCGACGATACGATCCCGCAGATGGCCCTCCTCTCGATGACCAGATCCGAGGTGGCGATAAATCTGCTCCCGAACATCGAATTCTCGATCCGCCAAAACTCTGCAATCCTTTCCATACCGATATATACTATCTCGGCAATCTGATTCGCAAGCAGTTTACGGAGGTGCGCCAACTGATTCGACTGGATGTTTATGTTTGTCTTAATCAGCTCTCAACAGAAATATTACGGGTTCGCATTTATGGACGAATTGGTGACGGACATGGTGCACGACGACCCCTCCAAGCGTCCGACAATTGAGGAGGTTGTCTTCCGGTTTGAGAAGATCCGTGGCACCTTGTCCACCTGGAAGCTACGTTCACGGCTTGTCAGTCAGAAAGAAATCATTCCTTTCGTCTGGGTGTTCCGGGAGATCAAGCACGTATTTAGGACGGCAGGTTACGTCCTTGCGGGTCACAAGGCTGCCGCGGATCCTTGATACCTTTGACTACGTACTCAATCGCGCATTTCCTGGACAGTATACCTCGCGGATCGCTACACACACCACTCATCTGATCGGTAGGATCTAGAATTAACCTATTGTCACTGGTGCTGTACATGACTGGCCTTGTTCGTGCAAGTGAGCTCTCGGCACCAGGATAAGCAGGATGGTCTGAAACGGAGAATGTACGAGTCACGACCTGATGAACGTGAGTGCTTGAGTTCCCGTATTTCGCAGGACCAGCGAGCAATCAATGGACTTCGCGAAGTAACAATTTAGAGTTCGAAACCCCGTTGCCTAGCTGCTCTGATAATAAGCGCATGAGGCGCCATTGGCCTTTATTGTTAAATTGCGTCGGAGCCAATGGGCGGGGACACGGTCGATGGCGGGACTGGAAAGAAAAATCCTGGGGTTGGGCAAGTAAGGCAGTGATCGCCTCCCTAGTACCCGGTCGGCTAATGATTGGCAGTCAACAATTGTGAGGGTGCTCGCCACAGTTAGGAGGTCCCCTTCGCACGGTGCGAGATCCCTGCCCGGCCAACGTGCCACTGCGGCTCTCACGTTGATCCGCCGATGTCGTCGAGTCTCTGCCGCCGTGCGACCTGAGAACCCGCGTCGTACTACTCAAGGTGACACGCGGCCAATATGCACGCTTGGACCCAACGTGGACAGATGTGTGAACAATTTTCATCCTGGAGCACGTCTAGGGAACTGACCGTAGTTTCGGCCACGCCATCGCTTTGAAATATCAATGGCTTTTACATGTGCCCTTCAGGAATGGAATAAAAATCCTAGAGAGCTCTCAGACAGATCGTTTGGCACGGCACGACACGCACTTGTACGATATCGCAAACTTGCAACCTGCTATGTGGAAGACCAGCCTATATGGAACGATGTACAACTATTCTATGATACAAAGAAGGGAAATAGGTACATAGGGGAGCACGGAGGCATCCAGAGCAATCGGGAAATGGATATTCAGACGCGCACTCTCGCCCTTGCAATATGCTGTTGTCGCCGGGTGCTCGCCTACTTCTCCGGCGCTTCGTCCTTGACGAGGTGACCTCCTTCACGTTGATCGTGAGTAAGGGTGTGACACGACAACGGAGATAAACTCACCATCTGCGGGTAATTCGGTTTCGAAACTCTCACAAGTATCCTCAAATTCGTCCATCCCAGATGGTTCGGCAATGATGCCGATGTACAAGTCGTCTCTGTTTCTGACGGTCATGATGACAAAAGCATCTGAGCTACAGATTAGAAATGTAGTTACAGCCATATAAAATTTCCAGGATGCTGACCTTTCCCTTCCTCCGACTCCATCACTTCGAGATCGATTTCGAAGCTGTGCAGAATTTCGTTGGCGGTGTAATCAAGATTGTTCTGGCATGTCGCGTTATTGTCTGAGATGAGCAAGCCAGGATACACGGAAGGTGCCGTATAAGTTGAATATCAGGTATTATCCCATAGACTCGTACCTTGACCGAGACTCGGCTGGGAATGTTCTTGTCCCGTCGAGACTACCTCAGGAGGTACATCCTGCATGGCAATGTCAGCATGTACTCCACGAGACACGTTGGAACACTGACATGTACATCCACGGAAGCGCTGTAAGTCGTTATCTGATCGTATCCTCGGATCGCCATGTAGTCCTCAAGCCCCGCTTTCCGCGGAGACTCTTCGCGTCTCTTTTCGGCCCTATGAACGCCATACTTGAGTAAGACGACCTTAGCATGTCATGGACAACTCACGATAAGATCAGATCGGTAAGGTGCTTGTTGTCTTCGGGATTTAGGGCGTCCATGTACCTCTCCAGTTGTATCACAGACGACAGTAGGTCGTCAAAAACCGCGCCAGTCGGCGGGATGGTAGACTGTGCTAGGGAAGCTGCACTACTGGTGTTTAGCGTCATGGAGAAATCGATTGAGACGGAGGACATCGTGGTGTGACGACGAAATCGTGCAAAGCTCGGGATAAAATTTGATCTGGGCGACCTGGCTTGGTAGTCAGTAGATACGAGTGATGATGAATTGGCAGGGGAAGTAAAACCCTCTTTAAAGGATACAAATCCGTGGTTTACGTTCTCGATGATCTGAAGAACAAGTAATGCATGGGAACGGGAACATGGGAACGGGAACAATGGCTCTGCCATGCATGCACCTCGGAGGTGGTCAGGCTCAAGCTGCGCCACCTCACAATTGTCAATTATCTTGTTCATCGATACGACAGCCCATAGTAGCACGTACAGGACATGAGACGTGTGCCAGAGACGATGCCTAGCTTGCGGGGTTCAATTGTACTTCGAAAAATGTTCGACTGATCGGAATCCGGCTCGGCAACATAGTCGTGGACTCTTATATTGTCTACGAGAAGATGGTCGACGCCACAGGTTCAAACCACCCGCCACGGACTCCGAGAAACTGGCGATTTGCGCTCTAGCACCGCTAGAGCGATATCGAGCGGTATCACAGGATCGCGTATGAACGGGGGACAGTGATGACAAAAAGCGTGCGCCAGTGTCCTCGTGGTGAAGATCGGTTACCGAAGCATAACTGAGGAACACTTACGTTCAAATGCCCAGAAACACAATCTCGGAAGTTCTGACCGTCTTATCACAATACCTGGTGGGCTGGTGCCACGCCGGCGCCACGGTAGGCGTCGTATTGGTCTTCTATATCTTTCCAGATTGGTAGTGACGACGGATAGATCGATGCAGGATCAAGGATGAACGAGCGCTCTGAGAGGTGCAGGAACAACGAATGTTGCAGCCGTCTATGGTCGTGACTGTCGTAGAAACTGAAGAACTTGAAAGAGGAAGGCCTCTATATAGGATCGGAGCAAATTCGGAGCAAGCCCTGCAGAGTGGCTGTGGGTGGCTGTAAGTACTGCATATTGCAGCTCAGCCGATTCCGCTTCGTCAAATGCCGAGATGCCGGTGGCAGACGCCGCCGGCGAGCATCGACGAGTGACTCGGAAGCTGTCGAGTCCCGATCGCGACTGATCGCTATGATACTC
>MU277369.1:0-11202 GCA_022160305.1 Artomyces pyxidatus | reverse complement strand
ATTTAATAGTGGGCTCGGAAATATTTAGCAGAGCATTATATACCAGGGGTGAGAATATCTAGCAGGATATTTAATAGTGGGCTCGGAAATATTTAGCAGAGCATTATATACCAGGGGTGAGAATATCTAGCAGGACATTTAATAGTGGGCTCGGAAATATTTAGCAGAGCATTATATACCAGGGGTGAGAATATCTAGCAGGATATTTAATAGTGGGCTCGAGAATATTTAGCAGGGCAGTCAATAGCCGGCCCGGGAAATATCTAGCAGGCAATAAATAGCAGGCCCGGGAAATATCTAGCAGGGCAATAAATAGCAGGCCCGGGAAAATATCTAGCAGGGCAATAAATAGTAGGCCCGCGAAATATTCAGCAGGGCAACAAATAGCCGGCCCGAGAAATATCTAGCAGGGCAGTTAATAGCAGGCCCTGATATTGTATTTTTGCGGGGGCAGCGTGCATTACCGGGTATATTTAGCAGCCAATATCAATACTGTCCTTATGTACGTTCATTTTAGTCGTGTGAATTCCGGATGAAGTGCCCCAATAGGGACATTGCGCATGCAAAACATGATTTCTCCGGGAGCGCCACTCAGCGCTTTACCAACTGTTCTGCGTTCAGCGCTTACGACTTGTGCTCCTCAGCTCCTGCTCTTCGCCAGCGCTCGCGCGCCTACGCTTTGGTCGTCCTCCCCCCTGGTCGTCTTCTTTTCCCTCTTGCCTGACCACATCCACGGCACCGCTCACAAGTCGACGAGTCCTTCTATCCCACTGCGACACGCAAATCACGTTTTTATTCACAACACGACCACAGCTACATCAAGTCTTCGAAACAAGTGCTTATTCTCAAGATGGACGCATTTATCGCGTCGTTTTCGTGGACGGCGGCCAGACGGCCTTCGCGTGGAAGTAGCAGTTACCCCCACTTCTGCCTAGGTGCGTGTATCATCAGTAATGCGTCCCCGACGTGTTCCAAACACGACGACTAACCTAGTTCTTCGCGCTTTCTTCATCATCAGTCGACTTGCTTTTGGCTGCTCGATGACGCAGCGCGAACCATCTCCTGCAAGACGTAGCAGATGTCCTCCAACATGGACGTCATCTCCCTTTTCTTCCCCTCCTCCTGTTTCTCCCCCGCCCACCACGACATCATGATCAGCGTGATCACAAAACCGTTCGCACCCCCACGCATCGTGTTCTCCCAGGTCTCACCCGGCGGCGTCGCGCGATGCAACGGCCACTCTGTTCCCCTCCAGTCTGGCTGCAGCGAAATCCACCAAGCACGCAGATCTCCAACGTAGCTATCCCAGTCGTCGATGACAGGGGGCTTGGCGTAGTCGCGTCCGCGCTTGAGCCAGTAGGACATTGCAGTCGGACGACCGGAAGTGAGTAGCTTTTGTTTTTTGTCCTGCGCGCGAGGTGAGCACGGTTTTGTGATATCGAGAGAGCAACGACTTACGTCTCGCGAAGGGAAACCCAACACATACTCCAACTGACTCCAAAGCTGCAAAGCGAGGGCCCAATCTTCGTCTTCGGTGACGCTTGCCAGCGCCGCGAGCGTTTCCTTGATGAATGCGCGCTTGCTGCCGCGCTCGCCACCTGCTTCCTCAATCGCCCGGCGCACCACATCGTGTCCTTCCACCGGCTTGTCAGTCTCCCCATTCCCGACATCGTCACCTGAACCTTGCTCGATGCGCGTAGGTGCGACATCCACATCCATCCCATCACTCGCCTGCAGCTTGCTGACTGCACTCGAGTCCTTATCGCCACCAGCACCCTGCTCGGTGTGCGTGCGTTCGCCGTCCACTTCCATCCTGTCATCCCCCATGTTCTTGCTCGTCTCCGCATCCGCGCTCGCGTCTACGCTCATGAGCGTCGCCTCGAGATCCGGGGTCTCGCAGACGTGGGAGCCCGCCGTGTCGGAAGGCGCGTTTGCGAATACCACCGACGGCACAGTCTTCGACAAGTCGACTCCCTCCGCAGGCAGCGCATCACCAGGGCTCTGTATTCCCCCGCCCGCCATCTCACCTCCTCTGCCTGCCTGTTGAGCTTTTGCGGCTTCGCCCGACTTTGTGACTATGCGCGGCTTCGGCTTCGCACTCGCTAACGTGTCCGCCTTCCGGTGCGCTATCTCCTCTTCCACCTCCTTAGCCAACGCTGCGAATCCGCCAGTCAACGACATCTTCTCCATCAAAAGGCGGTTACGCTCGATGTTCGCGGCGCGCAGTTGCTCATACGATGTGCCCGGCTTACGGTGGACTACGGGCTCGGCGGGTGCAGCAAGAGTGTGGGCCTGGCTGGAGCGCTTGCTCCTCTTCGACAGAGGTTCGTCGTCGTCCATGAAGTCCCAATCCTCGTCCTCGTCGTCCTCGCCCTCCTCAGGCAGGGCAGCCGCCGTGGTACGCTTCCTCGTACGCGTTCGCATGGGCTCGGCCTTCTCGGAGGTGTCGGCGCTTTCGGAGGTCAACGCGCTTTCGGTGGACTCGGCGTTGTCGGAGATCAAGGCGCCTTTGGTCTCGGCGCTTTTTATTGCTGGACCGGCGTCTCCCGTCGTAGGCGCTGCCTTAGCCGTGCCCGGAAGCGCATAACGCGCAGATACGCTTGCTGCTACCATGCAGGTGAGCCACGGAATAAAATAGAGGATGCACTTGGGACTCACGAAACTCTCTCTCCAAAAATTGCACAAAGGGAGCCTCGAAGCGCTCGGGGTATTGCGGGCATGCCTTTCCAAAGTTCGTGCCGCTTTCCATCGTGGTATGAGCCCTGCTCTGATTTAAGTTCTCTCAAGCTTGGAGCAGATAGTCGAGACTTACGAGAACGACTGGAGCTCGCCGCCCTGGCTCGGCACCGGGCCACCTGCGAGGAACGTCCCGACCCAGCCCGTCTGTTGCTTCATCTCGCGCAGCATAGTCAAGACCGTACGCGGCAGCGCTTCGATTGCCCTACGCAAGAAATAATGAGTACATGCACGCGGCGAACACAGGTAACGCTTACTTCTCATACTCCATCAGCGTGGACACCGCTAACTCCGTAGGCTTCACCTCAACGTCTATGACGCCGTCCATCGCCGAGTCTCGGTCCACGTCCTGCCCATCCGTCTCCGCGCCTTGGCTCGCAGAGGCGTCACCACTGCCGGGTTGCGAGGGCGGTGGCGTGCTGGACGATCCGTAGGATTCGAAGATGGCGCGCACTTCGTCTTGGACTTCCTTACTGTCTTCCTTGAGGAGCTCCAGCGCGCGGATGTTGCGCCACGCGACGACTGCTGTCGGCTTTTTGCCGGCGGCTTTGCACTGATCTTCGTAGGCCTTGTATTCCGGATCCATGACGGCCTTCAGGCGGTCCTTCCAGAACAAGCGCTGGTACACCTGCTGAATGGACGGCTTGCGCGTGGCGCGTCCCGTCAAATTCAGAACCTTCTTGCTACTCGGAGCAGCGCCGGTTTGTTCGAGAGCGGCGCGATGATTATTATGGATCCAGTTTCTCAATCTCTGAGATCATCCACGTGAGTCACCATTTATTGCCAAAGTATGCGTCATAACTCACGTTGCGCATGGTCTGCGGCATTCCTTTGGCGGTCTGCACTGGCTTGCCGTCGGTCTCGATGAAACCGTCCTCCGTATCCGGAAAGGCCTTGAACCAAGCCTCATAGAGAACAGGGAAGAAGTCGCTCACACGGCCTTCGCCCTTGTAAGTCCGGTACGTGGTGAGCCACGGGTAAAGGAAAGTTTTATGCTCGGATGTGGTCCACATGTCGGTGGGGGCAGGGAGGGGTGGGTTGCTAACAGTGTGGATATATTCGAGGTATTTAGCAGACGACCCGTCAATTTTTTCCCCTCTCCGTGCGTCCTGCGCCTGCGCGGATCCCTGCGCGACTCCTTCCTAATTCTATTGTCTACCGTGCGCCTTCCCGCGTCGGTGCGGATCTCCGACCGAGTCCTCCCCAATACCGACGTCCTCCCCAAATCTGGCGACCTCGGACCCCGTTGTCGCTTCCAATCCGGGTCTCTGGAATACCGCACAGGACTCCCTCGTTCCCGCATGCGTCCAAACCCCGTGGCTTTATCGGCGCCGCCTCTGACTCCATCAGCTTCGATGAACCTTGGCGCACGCGGCACTGCGTTCGGACACCGAGGAGTCGAAAGCATCATAAAGGGCCCCACAGAGGTGACCTCGACGTCGTCCCCCTTCTTCCATTCCCCCTTCTCACCCATCATGAGCTCGGAACATTGTGGTGAGTCGCATCCCTTCGACGTACCCACCATTCCTCACCGCCCGTACGACCACAGGAAATAACGCAGGCGACAACATCGAGGACGCGTCGGCGTCGGCACCCCCGCCACCTCCTTCCCCTAACCCCACCGAAGTGCCCGCGCCGCCTCCCAACCCCGGCGCGCGTTGGTATGTCGTGTTTGCCGGCAGAAGGCCGGGCATCTATACCGATTGGTGAGGGAGTTACTTTTTCCGTTCACTTTGAGTCTCTGATCGCGGCGCGGCAGGCACACTGCAGCGGCGCATGTCATTGGCGTCCCAAACTCGGTCTACAAGAAGTATCGCGACTACGAATCGGCCCTCGCCGCCTTCCAAGCCTCTCAGGAGGCCAGCCGTGCCAACGACGTCGGAGAGCCCGAGGACAACGCCACTCCCGGCAACCAGCGCGACCACGACGACGAGCTCGCCGCGCGCTTGGCGCGCATGAACGTCGCTCCCCGGTCCCAGCCTTCCGTCCCCAGGTCCCCGCCCTCGATCCCCAGGCCCCCGCCCTCCATCGACTCCATCTCGGTTTCGTTCGGAAATGGGGGCACCCACGCTGGCTACTCGCCAGCACCGAGTTCGCACGTCCACGTCGACGTGGGCACCACGGTAAGCAGTATCGCTGCTCCCGTTGAACGCCACTAAATATTCCGCAGGGCCGTGAACCCCCGCCGTACTGTGCCCGCCACGGATCGCCCATTCCAGCTGTGGGCACTAACAGCGGCCGTGGGCACATCGCGAGCCCGACGCCAACCCCGTTCACGCGCACTGTTTACCCGGATGCGTCTTCGAGCACCAGCCACGGCTACGATATGTCATCCGGGCCCTCGCGCCACTCGCCTGAGGGCGGCTCGTTGCATGCCCCGTTGAGGGCCATCACGCCCCTCCTGAACCGCAGCGGGGCCAGCAATGGGCACCCGTTTTTTGTTGTTCTGAATGCCCGCCGAAACGGCATCTTCAACGCGCCGTGGTAAGCACCCTCCGCATCCTTCGACAACTCCACTCACCGTCTGCATCCTAGGAATGTTGTGTCGATGCTGGTTGTCAGTCAGCCACGCGCAATCTGGCGGTCCTTCCGGACCCTCGAGGAGGCAAGTGCCTGGTACTGGGACCAGCTGGCGGACGATTGAGCGGAGGGATGTAGAAGTTCTTGGAATTGTCGGGGGCCAATGACCCTGTGCTGGTATAGCTGGCGTCGTCTGTATCGTACAAAATGTTGTTTGTGTGCCGTATACAAAGTGTTTTTGCGCCTTTTGAACCCAAATCGGAACTTGAGAAATACAAGAAAATGCCCGAATAATAATCAGCGATGGGCAGCAGAGCTCGCCCGCCGTTCTCGGAGTCCTCGGCCGAGTTTAGCTGGACGACAGAAACCACCAAATAAATGTCGTATAAAATGTATAGCTAGCCAGAAAATCACGCAAATCCTTCTACGTACTCTCTATTCCAGCCCCTTGTGATACGGAGAAATCTGTGCGACAATGTCAAGCAGATGTTGAAGAACGAGACTGTATGGAGTTGCGGCAGTCCGCGCAGCAGAGGCAGCCTCGTAAGTTAACGTTGTGACGCGCCACCATGCACCGTTTAGTCACCTCAGCTCTCCTTCGTCCCGCAAACATTGCCCGCCTGTCATTCATCCACCCCCTTCAACACCAGCACTACTGCAGAGATGTCGGAGGTGCTACTTACAGTGAAAGGAACTTACTACGTCAGGTATGTCTCCGGCCGTCGTTGACACAGCATGCCCACTTGCTCACGTTGGCGCAGGAACCAAGCAGCGCGACAGTCGTATCAACGCGTCTACAACCTCGTCCATCGCTCATCGCGCCGAAAAGTGAGCAAGAAAGAGAGAAAAGACAACTATAGCACTAAACGCAGTGAGGCGCGAGGGGATGCAAGGTGAATCCTATTCTCAGTCACAGCTCCCTCTTCACTGACATTTGGACCCGTAGTTCATATGACTGTTATTTCATTCACGTCACTCGTGGTCGAGATCCAGAGCGCACCCCAGAAATGGCAGCGCGGGAACAGGATCTGTCGACGTTGTATGCCGAGCTGCAGGAAGCCCTCGCTGAAGAGCATCCGGAGGATTGGCTGGTCCTCTTCAAGGATAGGATTGCCCGTGACATCGACGAGCAGCTTCTGCTCGTGCAGCCCCTGTTAGCTGCAGCAGGCACACACGGCGTGGATAGCCGTGCGCGAGTCTCCCAAGTGCACGGTATTCGTCGCATCATCGGCGGGCTCCGCCAGGAGGTCGAGCTGGCGGAGCAGGGCGTTCAGGCGACGGCAGCCGCAGCGATAGACAAGGCATTGGTTTGGAGTGGGCGCAGGTGCGTGCCCTTGGTATATCTTAATATATTACAAGTTGCTCATGGTGCACAGGGTGAACAGGACGAAGTTTAAGAAGGCGTACGGCTGGTGAGCCGGCTCTCGCAAGAGTCATCGCCTCGCGGTCAACCATACCCTCAAGTTTACGTGTCTGGTTGAACTTGATTCTCGTTCATATCCGTTGTATTATCATTCTTTCCATGCTGCGAGTAAATGCCCATATATTGTAATATAAACCATCGACTGTACGTGATGCGTCGTTAAACGTCTGGAACGGGTGATCACGGTCACGTGCCCAGCGGTCCACACTCAACAAACACTGAAGACGCGTCTCTGCACTAGCGCCCCTCTCACTTGATGTCCAACACCCGTGCTTTTAACTTGGCTGTATCGCGCAAACGCAAGAATGGTCCCACGCGGAAGGACGCGGTCATCGTCCCCATGCGACGCGATCGCTCTCGAATAGAAAACATCCCGCCGCCGCCTCCGACCCTGCGACATGCTTCCGTCGCAGTCTCTGCTACCGGCCGGCCCCAATACACTGTCACCCACCACCTCCGCTCTCTCGTCCAGCCGAATTTGCCTGCGGTCACGGAGCCGGTACTCGAAGACCATGGGGACACTGAGAATGTGTGGATGGACATGGATGACCCGGCAGACGCGGGGGCGGCGGAGTGCGCTGGACGTCCAGCAAAGAGGCGGCGAACGCGTAAACGGGTGCGTCTTGGTATCATCTAAAGCTGTGGCTTGTGTTTCTGAGCAATATTCCTTGCAGATCAACCCTTTGAAGCTGTGGTTGCCGTACCGCGATGCATTCCTCGACGAGATGATCCGCCACGAGGGCATGGCCAAGGCCGAAGTCAATGAAGCCGAGGGGGCTGCAGGTCTTCCTCTTTGCCATGATTGCAAGTGCCCTGGCGCAACTTTGCGCTGCATCGATTGTGTAGCTCCTCATATGCGATGCCGGGACTGTGCGTCGGCTACGCACCAGCTGTCTCCTCTCCACCGTCTACAGGTATGTCTTAATGTCTCATACGCGCACTGCATCAACATGTCTGACGCGTGCACAGCGATGGAACGGCTTTTTTTTCGCGGATTATTCCCTCTCTCAAGCCGGTCTTGTCGTCCAACTCGGTCACGATGGCCTGCCGTGTCCTCACCCTCAAACCATGGCGACACCGCTGACCGTCATTGATGTCACCGGGATCCACGAAGTACGATACAACCTGTGCGCGTGCGGCATTATCGGCGCCTCGCGCCCGTTCGTTCAGCTCCTGCGCGCCCAGTGGTGGCCAGCTACCGTGTCCCGGCCGCGCACAGTCGTCACGATGCGCACGCTGCGCCTGTTCCATGCTCTCACACTGCAGAGCAAAGTGAATGCTTACGATTTCTGGAACGGTCTTGTGCGCATCACGGATGGTGCTGGTCTGAAGAAGACCAAGGTGCGTTGAATTCTCGTCTGATGTTATCATTCACACTGACCGATTATGTAGTATCGATACAAGGAATTTATCCGCTGCATCCGCTGCTATCGGCACCTTCGTATGGTGAAGAGAGGCGGCCGAGCTCACCATCCGGAGGGCATCAGCGGAACAAAGCCGGGCGAACTCGTCGTTCCGTGTCCTGCTTGTCCCGATCCCGCGACCAACCTCCCAGAAGGCTGGGATAAGGTCCCTAAGTCCGAAAAGTCAGCCGCTCACGTTCCCGCTCGTATAAGGCACACTAAAACTTCCCGCCTTAGATGGAAGTACGCGCTGCTGCTCGCGATTGATGCAAATTTCAAGCTCAAGCGGAAGAACCGGAAGACACACGACGTGCAATTAATGAATGGGTGGTCATACTTTGTCGAAGAAGCCGCATATCAGGGGCATCTCAACAGGTACAAAGATGAGGCCGAGGTAAGCAAACATTCTCCTTTCCAACAGCGTGAAGCTCATCAGGTAGATAGATGAAGTACTGTTCGTCGACGCACAGTGCGTGGAGCTCTGCGAATATGCCGGCCGAGAAACGTTTCGCGATCAACGGCGTCGGCGCAGCGATTTGCGCTCGCCACCTGTTCTACCGCGCGCAAGGGGTAGGCGATCTTCAGCGCGGCGAGCGGTGCGTTCCAACAGTCTTTTGGCATGGACTCTTCGACTGACGGCGGCGCGCAGCTACATGAACATGGATTACATCGTCCTGTCCTCGCTGACGCACACAAGAGGCGCCAGCGAGCTCAACACGTTCTTTTTCTCCTACGATATCTCGTGCCAGTGGAACGTCAATTTCTACCGTCGTCTAGCCGAACGCTTCCCCGACCACGCGCTCATGAACGACGGGAAGACCGTCACATTCCTCATACCCAAGTTCCATTTACTCGCCCACGGTCAGAGCTGCCAGCTGAATTTCTCCCTCAACTACACCGAGGGCGTTGCGCGCACTTGTGGCGAGGGTATCGAGGCGGGCTGGGCGGACACGAATGGGGCAGCGTTAAGTACTCGCGAGATGTCTCCTGGGTTTCGCCACGAAGCCTTGGACGACTTGTTCGGCGCGATCAATTGGCGGAAATTCGTGTCGATGGGTGCGTTGTAACATTCTCCAGTGGCGGATGTGTGTACTGAAGCATGCTACGACATAGGTGTGTACCTCCTCAAGGGCCTGCGCGACGCGTACCCGGAATACGTCAAGAAAATGAAGATCCACAATGACTTTGAAGCCACCTTCCCCCGCGCCGTGATTGCCCAATGGGAGGAGATGCTGCATGCATGGGAGGAGAATCACAAGCGTCCAAACCCGTACAAGGAGATGGAGTCTTGTAAGTCTCCCCCCCGTTTTCCTGTGTCGTACTTATAGACGCGTCTCTAGCAAACACGATGGCTAGTGTACGCCTGGAACTCGGTCTAGAGGAAGCAGAAGAGGCTGCTCGTGGGGCGATGGCACTCCACGAAATGTCCGCGAGTGTCTTCCTCACCACTGGATTTGAGCTCGAAGAGCAACAGTAAGTGGTTCTTATCACTTTCGCGGGACCATTACTCACTAGTTGCTTTAGATATGTTCTCGGTCAGCGCGCAAAGAAGACGCTCCTCACCCCCGTCGAGAAGGCAACTCTCCAAACCAAGCGCAACACCTTGCAGCACCGCATCCAAAAATGGCGCGCCATCCAGCAAATATACATGCCGGGCTGTGCCTCTGTTGTACCACCCGAGGCCCTCGCAGGTGCATCGGCACTGTCTTCGACTGGAAGCCGGTCCGGTGACGTGTTCAAGCCAGAAGCCGCGAAGTTGTACCTGCCATCGGGGCTCCCTGACGGGCTTCGTTCATCTGGCTGCACAGCAGGACTCGTGGATAAAGAGGCGCGTCTCCGGGAAGCAGATGCTGACGATGCTCTGCATCAGATCCGGCGGCAGCTTCGTGTGCGGCTCGCCTTCGTGCACCACAAGAAGATTCACGTCGACGGACCCGGCCAACACGCGCAGACACGGGCACATGCCACGTACCGAAACATCTCAGAGAAGCTTCGGCGATACGTGACTCGTTACAGGCGCTCACGCGCCGCACTCGAAATCCTTCGGCCAGGGGGAACTTGGACGGCGCAACTACTGCCGCTATTGGAGGAAGACATACGCTCGCCGACAATGGAGGAGGAAGGATTGGGCGAGGGACGAAGGGAGCTGTCGTGGATATGGCGAGTTCAGCAGCAGGATGAGCGAGACCTTCCGCAGGCATCTGACGAGGATTTGCACGAAGGTAAGGAGTCTGTTGCCTGTTCATTTTTCTCTTTTAATGTCTCTCATGTCTTAGGGATGCGCGCTGAGTGGGCACAAGGCCGCGCCAGGGCCCGGCGTTGGGACGAGGAAGTGCAAACCCGTCTCGAAGAGATGCGTCGAACCGTCATATCACTCATCGCTCGGGCCGATGCATGGATGGGGCGCCTCGACTCGCGCCCAAATGCTCTCCCTGACATCCAACGTGGACTCAAGGGCTACGCTCACCGGCAAGCAGCCATATACATGGGCCTGGCTCGGTCATTCTACCGGCTGTGGGAGCCAGCCGTGAAGGCTCTTGGTCTTGCCGTGGAGTGGCCGGCAGCTTTGCTTAGCATCACCCTGTCTTCGCCGTCTCCTGACGAGCCGATTGTGATCGACCAGGGTCTTGATCGCGATTGGGAGTCGGATGATGAAGACAGCGAGGCTTTGGATGTCTCTGTGGATATTCCATCTCGTGATGGGCAGGCTGCTGCATGCTCTCCCGAGTCATGTCTTGACAGCGGTGACTCGGCATCGGACTCAGATTCAGATACTGACTCGATTGCTTGGGGGCCGGCTGATGATGATGAGGGTGAAGACATCGGTGGTGCTTTGTTGTAGCTATTTAGAGTCTGTTTATTCAATGTGACTGGTTTAGCTGGGGTGGAGATTTCTGCTAAGTCCCGAGATTAAGCGCTCGTGTCTCGGGTTCCGCCAAGTTGTCGCATTAGGCGCCGGAGTCTGAGAAATCCACCAAGTCGCTTCATTAGGCGCCTTGTAATTATCAATGACCAGTTAAATATGATTCCCTGCTAATATATTCCCACCCAGCCTGCCAAAATATCACCAGACCCCCTGCTATATATTTCCGGCCTGATGACAAATTACTGAGGCCCTGC
>MU277368.1:0-14169 GCA_022160305.1 Artomyces pyxidatus | reverse complement strand
GGACGACCGAAGGTATTTATGTGAAGTAGTGAGGGCACACTGAGAGGTCGGTCAACGGGTGAGTGCAATGGGGATTCGGTGCTCAGGCACTCATCTTTGGCAAGCCGTCCAGGCCATGTGTCCCAACAGGCATTGATGCCGATGTCAACCTCGTCCCGAACACTTGCTAATGCTCCTATTCCAAAATCACGCAAAGAGTATCACGGCGGCTGCGCACTTCCGGGCGCGAAGGTCCGTTGAAGTCACTGCAACTGTCGATTTCTCAGCACGCTCACGGGACGTACAAGTCACATACCCTTCCGTCTTATATCTGAGGATTAACCTCTGCGTGTCGGCATATCGTATGTGATGGCGCCGGAACCCCTCTTGTCGTCGCGTGCGTATGCTTTACCCTCGATGTTCCGTTGACTCAAGATATACGCTACACCTTATCGGCCCTGCACGTGAGTGAATGGTTAGGCGTGGCAGTGAAGCACGACGCTCACCTCGTACGTGCTTTCTATCGTCCCCTTTCGGCTGTTTCCCGTCTACACTGCCCTTACGCTCAAACGCACGCCGGTGGCCACATTCCTCGTCAAAGCCGCCGTGGATTTGCTGGATGTTCGTTCCAATCTCTCCTAAATGCTGACGCTCCCTACGCCTCGTGCATTCGCGAAGGAGTCAGCATGCTACTTGATGTTGTCTTTGAACGAGGAGGGGGAGTTCGCAAGCTCGTGGACGACATTTTGTCCCATGTCAGCATCTGTTCAGTGTGCCATCGTACAGGAAGAGCAGGTGCGCGTCCCTAAGTGCCGCTCGCCTCTTGAACGTTCATGAAGATACAGCACCAAGCGTGGCAAATAACATTGCCAGCGCCACGCCCCGACAATCCCCAGAGATACAAGATTTAGAAAGACTTCCAAAGTACATTCACCTGCAGTTGCACCTGCTCGTAACCAGGCGCCACGTCCGTCACATATTCCTGGGTGTTGGTGTGTGTACGCGAGCTGCGCAGTTGTGCCTGCGTAGGTCGAAATTGAAGTGAATCAGTGAAAACTCGTAATGAAATAGATTGAATGCTTCATTCATCACGCATGCATGTGTCCCGCGCATCAATCCGCGACATCTACAGTTTATGCCACTTCTTCTACACGTTCTTCGGGCGCGTCACCCCCGTCCTTTGCCGCGACAGCTGTCGGCAGCGTTCTGGTCGTGTGTGCTAGTTGAATGAAGGGCTGACGGCGGCGGCAGCAGCACATACAGAAGCTTGGAGCGCCGCCTCGTGCTCCGCTCGTGCTTCTTCAACAGCTCTTCAGAAGTTGCAGGCGCTGTAGGCTGAGTATCGGAATTCTGAAGTTCGCCGGTTGCTTATTCAACAGCAGTTTTTATGGCAGCCTCTTGCTCCTCAGCAGCTCGATGTCGGAACTTCTGTAGGTCGGCAATCTTAGCACTGAATTTGTCCTGGGGGATGGGGAGTGAATGGATTGTCAATAGTCTCCGTTGTTTGACTTACGTTGGCCATCCGCAAGCCGCGTGCAGCTTCCTTGGCCTTGTCTGCCTCCTCTTTCGTGGCCTGTGCAGGGCAGCGTCAGTCCGCGGGATGGGAAAGGCTGGGTGAAGAAGTTACCTTGGCTTGAGCAGCAGCCTCGTCACAGCTTCTCAGCAGTTCTGCCTTCTCTGCCTCCCACTCTGACTTTGTTTGCTGCGGGTAAGCACCTGCTGATACCGGCACTTTCGCCCAGGAAGCCTTCTCAGCAAGCAATTGATCGCGTTCCGCTGTGAGCTGAGACTAGAAGGAAGGTCAATTGTTGCCGAATCAATGGGATTGCGCATGCTTACGATCTTCGCCTCTTGGCCAGGACACTGGCACTCGCTTCTTCTTTTCGTTCTCGAGAGCATACTCCAACCTCGTCTTCTCCGCACGTAGTTTCTCGAGTTCGCGAGCAAGTTGCTTAGAAGGGTCACTACCCGAGCCTGGGCCCGACGCCTTGAGTGCGTCACGCTCGGCCATGACGGCTTTGAGTTGTGCTTCGGAGTCGTTGAAACTGGAAGTTAGTCCGTATTGCTGGCCATTCATCTCGCCAATACGCTGTTTGAATTGGCCCATCTGGCGCTGGTGCGTGGCCTTGGTATCTTGCAGCGTCTTTTTCAGCTCCGCGATCTGCTCGCACGCTTGTAAGTATAGGATGATTATCACGTTGCCAAAACCCACACCTTAGCCTGCTGGGCACTGGATTCGTCACTATTTGTGGACGTTGATGTCTCCCAAGCGACCTTCTCTGCTTTCAGGGCCTCAATTTCGTTCCGCAGCGCTTGCACCTCCGCTGGATCGATGCGGTCGTACTTGAATCCAAGATCTTGTCAGTGAGAGAAATATATGTGCCGGTCGTCTGACGCACCTTACTGAGCAGCTGCGAATTCCGCTGCTGCCACTTGCGACTCTCGTCTTCAAGCCGACTGACATGTCCTTTCTGGGCATCCAGATCTGCTTGTACGATATGCTCGCGCTCGCGCAGGTGCTCCAGCTCGACAGTGAGAAGCTTGACTTGGATGTCAGGATCCCGAGCGCGCTTGGCGTGGGCCTCGGAATCTGCATGCAAGGTCGCATTGTTCTCACGCAAGAGGTTCAGCTGTTGAATCTCTTCTACCAGCTCAGCGTGTTGTGCATCAGCAGATGAGACCGTCCGCTCCCGCTCCTGGGGTCAATTTATCAGACCCAATACAGCTATTGCTTGACTTTCACTTACTTCGGGAAGGGTGGCTCTGGTCTCTTCGAGATCACATGTCAGATGTCCGATCTGTGGTTTCAGACGTGCTTGCTGAAGCTCGTACTGCATGTCAACGATTTCCTTCTCCTTGCGCAGATACGTGATAACTACCCGCAGCTCCGACAACTTCGTATCGGAATCCTCACTAGATTCGATATCTGAGGAAGTTCCAGGAGTAGCATTAGCCGCTTCGCGAATGCGGGCAGCTTGGGAGCTAACAGAGTCCAGGTGTTGGTGGAGAACGTTGTTCTGCTCCGTAAGTGCCTTGCACCTGGGATCCAATGGTAAAGATGAGTTGATGCATGGCTATGTGAACATATGACAGACCTGGCCGCGAGATCGGCTATTTCCCTGTCCAAAGATTGTCTTTGCTGACCCCAACTGGCCTCAGACGCACTCAATTTGGCTTGTGCAGTCTCCGCATTGGTGAGATTCTCCCTAGTGGAGGCTTGAAGGGCGGCAAGACACTTCTTCAATTCCTCGATGACCTTGATGGATTCTGCGTGAGCAACGACTTCCTGAGAGTACCGTTCTTCTGCGGCCTGGACTGTGTGAGACACCTATGCATAAGAAGGGTTGACAAGTTACCTTAACGCGTTCCTCTTGCGCGTGAACCTCAGCATCGCGACTTGTTTGGTCGTCCGCGACGTTCTTCTCAGCTGTCGCCAAGTCTACAATCGTATCCTCGAGGGCCTTCTTGTCATTCTCCCAGGCATCTCGTTCAGTATCCAAGATGCGTTGGGACTCGGCTAGTGCCTCTTGAGACTTCTGCAATTCTTGTGTCGAAGAATCAAGTCGTTTTTGTAGAGCATCTCGTTCTCAGCGTGACCCAATAGTCTGCTTTCATGCCTGCTTATCTCGGAGTTGGTTATTTGAGCTTCGGTAGATACCTTATACTCGTCGTAGGTTGCGCTCAAGGTCGCCAAAGCTTCTTCGTTCGCCTGGCTGATTTCTTAAAACTACTGCATGTTGCTGCGAGCATTGGCCAGGTCAAGCTGAGCGACCTTCGGGGAAGACCTGGAAAACATATCCGTAATTAAACAGCGGGCTTCTCACAAATCAGACACTGGCGCACCTCAGTTCGGCGACTTCAGCATAGCTGTTGTTCTCTTGTCAAATCTTGAGCGATGTCACGATGTGCGACGCCGTTGATCGTCAAAGGCCGCCGTTCGTCAACGGCGAGATTTTCTTCGTCACCCTGGAGCCGCCCTGTGAGCTCTTGTACCTGCTCCTCGAAGTGCTTCTTGCTCGTCTCAGCTCCGATCAACGACTCCCGGGTCTTGGCCAACTCCTGAGCCTTAGGGACATAACAACATGTCAGACAAATTACTCTGAGAGGACGGGGTAACACTTACTTGAGTGTCAACGGCCGTGCGGAGTTCCTCGACTTCGACCTCTCTCTGCAGCGTGACGCGCCGAACAGTGTCGCGTTCTCGACCAAGTTGATCTCTGAGATCCTGACTATTCTTCCGATCAGGAAGTGTAGACGGGAACATGGACAATGAACAGTACCTTCGGTGCTCGATCATCTGAATCTGGCTCTCAAGGCGCCGTTGATCGTTCTCGCCTGAGCGCTCCAGATCGTTGTGCATTTTCTGGACGTTCGACATCAAGTCAGAGAGGTGAGACCGTTCAACAGATAAGGCTTTTTCCTCGTCGACCAAACGGCCTTGAACGCTCTGTAGTGGCGAAAATCAGAAGGGTGCACGTGTTTTGGAGATTGCTCACTCACCTCTCAAATCTTCTTCTCGGCGCGAAGATTGGCACATTCATTCCGCAACTGCTCCAGCCTACCATTGGCCGCTCACACGGTTACATTCGATATCAACTCGAGGTACCGATCGTATACTTGCTGATTGCGCTTCGTGAGGTTGCCGATCCCCCGAGCCCGAACGGCGCACTATTCCTGAGCAATCTTGGGTCGGTCTGAGACAGAGTCAGCAGCTGAACAAACCCAAGAACAGAGGGGTGTACCTGTCATCAGCTCGAGCTTGGCGTTCGCTTGACGACCACGGCGTTGAGTTGGGCCACCTCTCGTTGGGAGTGGACATAGTCATCCCTCAGACGCTCCGATTCAATACCCATCTCGGCCTTGTACGCGTCAAACTGCCCTGAGATTTCAGACAATTCCTTCGCGAGCTGAGAGTCGGTGACCGGCAAGACGCCATTGACATGGCCATTCAGCCCAGAAGGTCGCTGAGCGCTTTGGGGCGACCAGCAGTAGCCCGGCCAAGCATGACCTTGAGCGAATCCCGTTCCTTGATGAACGCTTGGATTTTGACCTCGCTGCTCTTCTTCTGGCTTTCCAGTTGCGCCTCAAGTCCGTGGATGGCATCGTGGGCTTTGCGAATCGCCTCGGCTTCCTCCTTGGCCAGCGCCTCACGGTACTCACGCTCCACTGCCAATATTTTGGGCCCCATCCCCGAACAATACCCAACAGCTTTTGATTCTGACCCTGCAGCACCGGGATAGAGCAGAAGAGTACCAGATTATTCGTGATGAGCTCCAGATTGCGAATAACTGTACGCGCGGAGAAGTCGATGCACTCACCCGTCAGGTTGCCATGAAGGCGACCTTCCTTTCCCTTCCAGCGAGCGCGAATAGCTCTGATGGGACAGACAGACTTTTAGAATGGCAACGCGGAACTGTCACTATTGCCGTTAAATACCCATTAGGAACGGGGCTGTGAAATTGTAATCTACCTGGAGTGTGGTGAGATTCTCCCTGACAGAGGCTCCAAGGAAGGCGCGGCGTTTCTTCAATTTATCGATGTCTTTGATAGAGCCAGCGTGGGCGACGACTTACCGAGAGGACCGTTCCTCTGCGACCTGGGCTGCGTGAGACATCTATGCATTAGAAGAAGGAAACAAGGTACCTTGACGCGCTCCTCTTGTGCGTGAATCTCAGCATCGCGCCCTGTCCCGCCGCCCGCGATACTTCTCAGCTGTTGTCAAGTCCACGATGGTGTTGTCCAGGGCCTTCTTATCGTTCTCCCAGGCAAGTCGTTCAGTATCGAAGACGTGTTGAGACTCGGTCAATCCTTCTTGAGGTTGCATGATGAAGACTGAAGCAGGCATATATCAGAATGTGGTCGTGCCGATGAAACACGTCCACCGAGCAGCTGGGCGCACGCTTCAAGTTATGGCTGCTTAATTGAAGCGTCAGGTAACTCATCGACTCGGACATGCAGGGGCAGCGAAGGCCTAGTACCTGACGCGGCGGAATAGGCGCCCATAATCGCCGACGAAAAGCGCGCGACGCCCGTCGTCAGATGGGGTCGCGCGTAGAGTATGGGGCGATAGCGGATGGGTGTTGGAGCGCCGGCACGAGCGAAGACACGGCGCGACGACTTTATGCAGCGACGAGGATGAAGGCATGAGGAGATGGACGACGCAGTTAAGCGCCAATAAGACCGAACGAAAAAAGGCGCGAGTCCCGCCGCCAAAAGGACGGACAGGGTCGCGCGAGGATGCAGACAAATGAAGTCCTGCGGGGCGGTGATGTCAATAAAGTGGCGATGGCCGACGTGGGGCGGGGGAATGGAATGTGTGTCGGCGCAGGTGCGATTAAGCGCCCATAAGCTTGGACAAAAAAATCGCGGCTCCCGCCGTCACAAGGACGGGCGGAGTTGCGCGGGGATGCAGACAATCATAATGGGGAGTGGCTTCAGGGGAGCGGAAGTGGTTAATCGTGAACAGATGTGCAACTGGGCGACGGCGGGGTGACGACGGGGGGGAGTAACGGGTGCTGGGGTGTTCGTTCGTGTTTGTTGAGGTATGAAAGTAGGTGCTGGAGTACGTGCGCGGTCAGGCAGGGCTCGAAGCAAGTTCGCGAAGAGGGGAGGAAGACGGCGCGGGGGTAAGAGAATACGGGAGTCAGCGAGCGACAAGGGCCCCGAGGTGGGAGGTGGCTTTAGGGCAGGCTGGGCACGTGTACTGCCAAGACGACCGCAGATCTAGACGAGAGCAGAGGTTCGAATCCTCGCGGGACTCATATTGCCTCGGAGGATTCTTTCTTTTTGCAGCGAGGCTATCCTTGAGCTGGCTCGAGCGATCCCCGGCCTCACGCGACGCAGTAGGATTTTCGGGGCAGGGGCATGGCGGCTGGGGGGCAGAATGCAGAGGGCAGAGAGCAGAAGGCAGAATGCAGAAGGCAGGATGCAACGGCCCGGCAGGTCGCGGAGTCCGAGCTTCCCCGGGGCCCGCCGGACTTCAACTGTTTCGCTTCATTTATTCCTAGATGGAAGCACGTTGCCGGCGAGGTTCCTCCAAATTCACTCAGTGTACCTCATTCAGGCTGAGATCCGACTCTACTACGGGTGTCAGCATGAGAGAGTTCAAGGCGCTCTTTGTGACAGCATTGGTGAATTGCGCGATGAGAAAGTGTCGAGAGGTGACGACGGTGAAAGGTGCGTAGTAGAGTACGCACTGTCGGAAACTCAAACCCACAAAGGCCAAGAGATACTCGGAAGGCCTTCAACTCCTTTCAGTTACGGTGCTGTTACTATACATGTAATTTTCTAAAATAAGAGCTCAGTTACAAAAATTTCGGTGTGGCAAAAGCAGAAAGTGGGCCAAAACGAGGCTTATCTGTTGCTAAGTCGCTGCCGGGAGTCGAACCCGGGAAGGCTGAGAGATCTTAAGATAGCCTTCAACTCCATTCAGTCACAGCGGCGTGCATGAACGAGTAACTTCTGAGATAAGACTGTTACTTAATTTTTGGAGTGGCAAAAGAATCGTGAAATTCAAACTCACGCCACTGCCGGGGGTCGAACCCGAGGACGCCGCGCAGGGCAAACGCATGTAACACCGTTCAGCTACTGTGGCTTTCTTAGCTCTGTTGTAAGTCGCGAAGTCCGAGCTTCCCCGGGGCCCGCCGGACTTCAAGTTTTGGTTCATTTATTCCTTAAACTGACTCCAATTTCAGATGGAAGCACATCGCCGGCGAGGTTCTTTCAAATTCGCTCAGGTGTACCTCATTCAGGCTGAGATCCGACTCTACTACGGGAGTCAGAGAGTTCAAGGCGCTCTTTGACAGCAGTGGTGAATTACGCGGTGAGAAAGTGTTGAGAGGTGACGACGGTGAAAGGTGCGTAGTAGAGTAGAAGAGAATTCATTAATTGCATAGCAGCAGGTAGATAGCCGAGAGAAAGATGCTGGTGCCATGAAGTAAGAGTGCACAACGGAAACGAGACCGAGAGGTTTGAAGTCAGAAAAACGAAGACTCGGAGAAAAAGAAGTACTGGATCTAGAAGAAAACAAATTTAGGAAGGTATTAGGAAGGAGTTGATGACAACGGCGACGGCGATGAGCAGACAAGATGGAGGAATTACTGATGAAAAAAAATAGTCGAAAGGATTGGAGAATAACGCGAGGTCGAGGGGACTGGATCAAGATCTAAGCACAGTAGTGAATAAGCATAGAAATCAAGATGCTAAGCCGGGGTTGAGTCAAACCAATGCAAGACGCCACGGGGAGCCTCGCGAGTGCTACGAGGGCGCTGCTCAGCTCACAATGAGGAGTTGAGCCACGAAGCGGAGCATTGATAGTGTTCACCAGCCGCCGGTATACGTCGTACGAGGCCTGCGCTTCCCACGCCTTCCCTTCAACTTCTTGCCCTGCTCCACTAGCAGGTATGGATTGGAGATCAGAGCTGCCGCAGAGCCCAAGTTGATTAAGTCTGACCCCGGATTATCCCAATCTTGGCCAGTCAATAGCGACAGCCTCTCCACGTCAGCTCTGGAGATTCCGTTGGCATGGCACACGGTCTTGATGATGCGGAAGGCCATTACCATCTCCACATCGTCCTCGTATCGAGCGCCTGGAGGCTCAGAGTCGGGGTCGAGCGCAACGTATTTCGCTTCATTAAGGACCATAGCAGCTAAGGCCAGAAAGGGTCGCATCTTGAGAGCTGTCAAGGCCGCGCACTGTGAGCAGAGTAATAATTGGAGAAGATCGAGCTGAAGACGTACGTCGTGTCAGATATTTCAGTGCTAGTGTCATCCGCGCAATTGTTCTTCTCATTCCGACGTGGTCCGCATTTGTCGCCTCTGCATTGCTCGCATCGAAGAGCCGGGACCATTGGGTTAAGTGGAAGGTGTTGTATTGAAGGAAGTGACCTCCGCTTATGATGGTGTTGATTGGCGTGTAAACCTCATGCCAAGCACCGGGAGGCATGATTCTGCGCCGACTCAGCGACTTCTTCAAGGTAAAATTGAAGGAGGGAGACATACATTGTTGATCCAGGCTCTAGAACCACGACAAAAGCCTCGAAATCTTCCGTCGCTACAACTTGAGATCGTTCTCCACTTGTCATGGTCTCGAAGAGTTTGATCATGCTTGCAACATCCTTGCGCGATGCGACGCTGCTCGGCCTGAACCGCACCAGAGCCCAAAATTTGCAGCCATCGCGCACTGCAGCCCACGTACAAAGGCCGTTGGCGTCGTGGTGATGCCAGGTGTAGTACCCAGCTGTGGTCATTAAGTCCCAATGGCGGTATTGGAAAGCATCGACAGGTACCATGCGCGGCCCTGCCGCTCCCACCTCTGGATCTCTCTCAGCCTCCCGTGCTTTTTCCATGACGTTCTCTCGAGCTTGTTGCAAGATTTCGTTGGTTAGTTCAGTAGCACTGCCCTTCTTCTTCTTCTTCTTCTTCCCGTTGGCTGCTTGCACTAATCTCGTTGCCTCTATGTCCACCTCGGCCTGGAGTCGAAGTCCCGCACGCTCGTAGCCCTCCCGCGACGTTACAAGCCATGCCCACACGTCGTCAGAAATCGCCCTACAAACATCAGTCAGCGCTTGAGCCGCGAGTGATGGGAAGAAGATAATCCTTACTCTACGAAAGGGGGCCCTCGCCCATCGACCTGTGGTGAGTCCATGAGGTTTCCGCAGAACTTGGGATATTTAGAAAGCCTTAAGAAATTCCCCACAGTGTCGCCGATGAGTCCACCGCTTGTGTCTTCGGGAAGGCCGTCATCCTCCAACTCGAAGTCGCCCTCGGACACGTCAGACCCTTCGTCAGAGTCAGTGAGGTCGGAGAGGTCAGAGCAGGAGTCAGATGAGTCAGAGATGCCTAGCTGGCTGAAGAGTCCGGAGAGGTTTGGCTTGTCGGAGCGATAAAATCGGTTGGAGAGGTTGGAGAGGCCTGGCTCAGGCTCGTCGGAGTTGTCTCTGAATCTAGCAGTGGCACCTGTAAGGTCGACAAGTCAGAACATTTTAGAAGCCACCGAGCCCCATCCACTGACAGTGATACTGAATTGGAGCCAGCAAGCTACCGCGGAGTTTGGTAAAGCCTTCCTCGTCATACCGAATTGGCGGGCCTTCGAACGTCCAGCCCTCAACTACCACCGTGATATTGTTGGACAGGGCGTCTGAAATCTGGGACTGGATCTCCGCCAGCTTCGACTCGTCCCACTGCAAGAAAATGACCGGAGTCGCATGGTTGTGATCCCCTTGTGTGGCATCCCAACCGCTCGCCATCTGTCGGACAGCATCTACATCTGGATCTGGCTGTCAGGCTGTCAGAAGCTAGCCGGATGCTTTAAGGGGAGTAGGCGCTTGAATGAATTGCTCACCGTCTTGAAAGGGATCCCGACGTACGGCAAGACTGTCGTCAACTCGTTTCTCCACGTCACCGACTCTGCATACTCCGGCCACTGCCTGCCTGCCGAGATCGTTGCTCGTTCGTTCCAAAATCGGCCAATGGTGCGTAATTTGCTTGCTGGAATGGAGAGTGTGGAAGAAGACTCTGTCACTGTGAAGACTTCAGCTCGAACTAGGTGCACTGGTTCACGTACTGACCAGTGACAAGAGGGTGGCCGTCACCAACAGCGTGGTGACGCTGCCCGGATGCTGACGGTTCGTCGTCGAGACGAATGTGGTATTCCTCTGCATCAACTGCGGGAGGAGAAGCGCGGTCGTCAAGGGGAGCAGATGACGATGTAGGAGACTCAAACGCGACGAGGCTAAGATTGCTGTGAGGTTGAGAAGATTGAATTTGCACCTGTTCTGCGCCGCCCTCAAGCTTGCGCCTCTTCAACGCTGTTGCCTGAGAAGTTTCGGTATTTTGATTCTTCATCTCTTTGATGAACGCACGTCGTTGGCTTGAGGAATGATACCCAAGTGCGACCAAATCCTCCACGCTTGCTTCCATGGCCTCCCCACTGGGATGCAGCCGACCTCGTTGCTGCATCCATGCTATAGATTCGGGAGAACGTCTCCAATGGCTTCTATTAGAGGGCAAACCGGAAACGTTGATCCAAGATGCATTGGTGAAGGAAAACCAAAGGCGTCTTTGAGGAAGTAGGGGATGTGCCACACGATGAGTGTCGCCGTTACCTGGCCAGTTGATCCACAGCTTCACGTCACCGCGGCACGAGAATATGGAGATTGAAACTGGCGATCCAGTTTTGATCCATACATCTCCATAGACAAGTGAATTGTTGACTTCCGGAGGAGCGTCGCCGCGAAAGAGGGCATTGCGCACTCGGCCAACGTACACGGTCTTGCCACGCACCCCTCGCGACGGCTCCTCCAAAGCATAGGGGTATAGAGAGAGAGGCTCGCCCTGTTGAATGTCTGTCATGAGCCATGAAGCTTGAATGACGCCGAGTAGATGAGCGGGAACAGGAGGAGTTCGGTTTCCGAGGCCATCGTAAGGCGATAGCGGCTTCATCGTCTCTCCTTCTGGCTCGAACATGAGCGCTGTGAAGTGGCGTTGCAGTGTGATAAGATGACTCTGTGAATATACTACGGTCAGTTTTGCACGCCGTCACGTTGCCCACGGCACCTCAATAAGGCGACGTAGCTGAATTTACAGCAGTTGACATACCGTGGTACTACCAGTATTGGCCGCAGGCGGGTGATCCAGTCAAACAACGGGGATGTACCCGAGATTTGCACGTTGAGTTTGGAAGGTGGGACAGACGGATCATCCAGCCTGGGCACAGTTCGAGCCGTCACTGAGCTGAATGCCAGCCTTGAACAACTTGCTCTTGAAGGCGCTACTCTAAAGGCAGAAGGCAACCGAAGGCAGAAGGCAAACAACGCACGTGACCGCATGACCGGCGCAGTGCGCCGCCCACCGCCGCCCGCCGCCCAGTCCGACTAAAGTACTAACTCGCTACTGCCACGGGTCCGACAATACCTAAGACGCCTCCACACGATTGGGTTAATCATAAGACTAAACGAGCATTCGGAGTGACGGTGGAGGGAACAATGTGAATGAGGTCTGCGTGAGGTCTGAGCGTGATTATAGTCCAGGAAGTACAGGAGAATCCTCATCCTCCTCATCCTCTTCAGCACCCTTCCTCACTTCTTCATCAGCCATTTCCATGTCCTCCCCAACCCCGTCTTCATTTCCAACGTCGTCAAAAATGTCGCTGCCATCGTCCATGCCTAGTACGGTTTCGTCGGAATCATAGGCGTCATCGGGCCGCAGATCCAAATGAGGTTGGTCGATTTGAATATCGAGGTGGGCGTCATCTTCCATCGCTGCTTCAGAAGTCAAGACGGAGGCGGACAGATTAGCTCTTTCCTTTGCCGCCTTCCTCTCAGCCACAGCCCTTGACGTGGCTGTCGTATCGTGAGCGTGCATGTGGCCGATGCCCAGACCCCAATGATAGCGCATCAAGAGATCTCTTTCGGAAAACCTGTGCATCTACGAGTCAGCTTGCTGTTACAAAATCGCGTAGTATAACAGTGAAACACACCGGCATATGTAGTAACGATTGTAATCCTCACCGTCCTTCGCAAATCCTGACAGGCCAGCCCCGTCATCACGCCGCTTGCCTGAAGCGAAGTCCGGTACAATATGGCACCCACGTAGGACATCATTTGGATCTACGAATCCAAATGCATCGGTTTCCTCGACTGGAGGGAAGGACACGAAGTCCAGACCGTCCCAACCAGAAGAATCCGGGTTGATGACATCATACCATCGTACCCACAGGAAATCCAAACGCCGAGGTTCGTAGTCCAACGTGTCTTGCCCTGTATACACAACATTCGTGTGGTATACACCAAGCACGCGCGCATACACGAAATGGTGACCACTGGTGCCGTCGTCGAGAAGCATGATGTTATGGCGCGAGGTTCCGGGATTAATAAGGTCGGTGCCGCGCTTCACGTCGTAGGTGGTGAAGTGGAAATACATTCGCTTGTGAAGATAGATGCAATCGTTTCTCAGATAGATGTCGTCGGAAGGATCATCGTCTGCAGGGCGAGCCATCTCCGAGCCATTGATAGGCGTTCGCCAAAGGCTAGGTCTAGTTGCTTCTTCCTTCCTGTGGATATCGAGGATACGTGGAAGGAGATGCTGCTTTAACTTCCGATCAAAATCCTGTGAGGAGAGAAAATGTCAATACGGCATAGCGACAGGGAAGGTAAATACCCACGTCGATAGCTGGGTCGCCGTTGAGAGCCAGCAGGAGTTTAGGGACATTAATTGGATAATTTTGGGTCTTTCCGGTGCTGTAATGTGCTTGAGAGTCGATGATGACGTCCTCCAGGTCCTTTGCAGGGGCCTGCTTTTTCCGGCGCTTGATAACTCTCGGCACCCGCGCCTTGTTAACTTTGACCTTCGCCGCCGCCCCCGATGCCGATCCCTTAGGCAAAAGGCGCTCTTTTACCGCCGTCACGGATGCTGAGGGCACAGGTGGAAGGCGCCCCTCCAAAGTAGGCGCTGGGCTGTGGGCCGACTTCGCAACCCAGGCTTTTGCGGCCATGGCGGCCGTCACGGGAGGGTGTGTCTTTCCAGCGGAGGACTCTGGCGACTCTGGGAGGGGTGGTCGGCGATCTATCGAATCACGAATATTCCGAATGCGGCGCTCTCGCGTCTCTATTCGAGATAATTGCAGTGCGATTGTCCGGCGGCTGGTCCGCAAGTAACGCGTCTTAGACTTTTTGTGCTCGAGTTCAAACTGCCAATTTAATAAGCAGAGATCCAGGAGACTCATGCAAACGAAACCGCGCTTACACGTTGAGTGCTGTAAGACCCCGTCACCCCCATGTTCCGAATGGTGGATACGTAGTCACCCAGCCTGTGAAACTTGTAGGTATTCACGTTCCATCCCTTCTCTTTTCGCGCTGTATCACTTCGGGACTTTTGACGAGCCGGATCGCTGGCGTTATCGCTTAGGGATTCTTGGCCAGTCGGCTTGTTGGCTTTGGAACTATTCGCCTTTTTCTCTTCACGTCGAAGCCGAGCTGATTTCTCTCGCTCCAATTCCAATGTTTGAAACTGGGAACATGTGTTGACCTGGAAGTCGTTGACTGCGTCCGCAAACCTTTCCCTGACAACTTCAGAAAGGACGTCCAGCGTGGTATCTGTGTGCATCTCTAGCTTCGCGAGGCCATGGAGGTGTCAAGACTGTGTCGAGGACAACTGAAGAACCACCCAAGTCACCGACCAGGGGAGTGCAGA
>MU277365.1:0-14838 GCA_022160305.1 Artomyces pyxidatus | reverse complement strand
GTAGAGATATTTTGCGAGTATCGTTCATCTTCGCAGTAAATGTTGATGACTGAACCGCCGGCTGCTGCTGGAGGGAGATATACGTCTCTGATACATGATAGTTAAGATCAAGTCGAGTATCACGAGACCAGATCGTACACTAAGGGCTAGCTGCGGCGATTAGAGAGGAGAGCGAAGCGTCTTTGAGCGCAGCGCCAGGAATGTGCTTGACGCGACCACGTGGTTGCGAGCACATTTCTGCAAAGTCGCGTCGGCAAAAGCCGAGCTCTCTTGCCTCTCGACATCGACCTGCTCGCCCGCGCTGTTGGACTCGTTTTCGCTCATCCTCGTATTCCCCTCTTCATTTCTCCACGAAACTCGACATGGCCACACCGACAGGCAATCAGATTCCGGTTCCAGCAATTTCACCGCCAGGAACAGGAACATCTTCGGGCAACGGCCCTCACCAACAGCAAGCGCCAGGTCAGATGGGGCAAGCGGCAACCGCTAATTCTCCCGCGCCGCCGCCGCCGCCGCCGCCACCCGCAGTTACGTCCACTCCCGTCTTACCCGCTCTTCCTCAGTCACAGCAGACCAAGGCCAAGAGGCCGGCACCATCGTCGTCATCGTCTGCGACGTCGTCGACTCCGACTTCAATTTTCGGGTCACTGACGCCGGAGCAGCAGAGGGCTGTTCTACAGCACTCGGAATCCGTCGCGGAGAATTTGGCGCAGGCAAGGCTCACGGCCATGCTTGCCGCGGCTAAGGCATCGGGAACTTTAGGTATAGGTTCTCCCGACGCGCAGCCGGATGCTTCTGCCGCCGGCAAGACGAGGAAGCGGATCTCGTCGTCTATTGAGGCGCCGCCGGACTCCGAAGAGACACCCACAGAGGTTCCGGCGCCGATCTACGACCTATTCTTCGCAAATCCGCGCATATATGCGCCCCTTCATCTGTTCACGGACCAGAGCATTCGTGAGGTCACCTTCTCTCCGATGAAATATCTCTCCAGAACCTTTCTGCCGAGCGGTAAGCCCGCCACCATGCTCAATATCGAGGCGCTAGGCAACGAGAGAGATCTCACTCCGGAGCAGTGGGCGGAGGCTTGGTCCAACTACAACGCCTTTCTGCTCACGGTATACGAGGATGACATATGTGACAGATGGGCTAATCATTATCGGACTCTCTCGAAGCGATCTGACCTCAGGGAAAACTTCGTCGCCATTCTGGAGTTCGACTGCGACGAGCGGCACAGCTACAGCAACAAGCCGAAGGGCTATGATTCGACGGCCTGGTGGAACAGGCTCAATGCCAAGATCATGGGTTACTCGATCAAGGCACTCAAAGCGGACAACGACGCACTACGGGCCTCGATCGCGATTCGAGCGAGCGATCATCGGGGAGCAGTGGCTTCCGGATCGTCCTCTTCCTCGAGGTACCAGCCGTATCCGGCTCAGGGTCTTTCGCGGCAGGCGAGCGAACCCGGTTCTTCGCGTCCCTTTCCAGCTGGCAGGCAGCGCTCCACGGCCGGGGCTGTCTGCATCGTATGCGGAAAGGTCGGTCACCAGGCAAGGGAATGCAGTAGCAAAGTCAACGTCCTCGACAAGCGTGTCATCTCGAGATTCGACCCAGACAGGCGCGGAGCACTCGAGAGCAGCGACAAGGCGGACAAGACTGAGTACTGCATGGCCTACAACATCGGAGGCGCAGCTCGTTGCAAACCAGACTCACACGGCACCGCCGTCAAGCATCTCTGCTCCGTCTGTGGCAGCGCTCAGCATCATGCCTCCTCCGGCTCCTGTTCCCTCAAATCCGACTGAGATTCTTCCCCCCGTTCCCTTCTGCACCCTCTCCATCCCTTCCGTCCTAGAGAACATCCCCAAGAAGTTAGAGCGCGTCACCTTCGCTGGCCGGGAATCCATCAGAAACGCTATTGTTACCCCTTACAACGCCATCGCTTATCAGAAGTTTCTTGAAGTGTTTCACCTCACCAATCAGTTCCCGTTCCTCGCCCACTCGCTTACAGCGGGCTTCGCTCTCGGCATCTCCGCCGACGTTCTCACAGAAAGCATTATTCCCCCCTTCCGGCCTTCAGACGATGACGAATACATCGACAAGTATCTTGCCGACGAGGTACGCGATCGGAGGATGGACGGACCATACACTCGAGCCGAGATGGAAGAGATCTGTGAGGGTCCTTTCGCAGCATGCCCGGTCCACGTGGTGACCACCAAGGAGGACGACGGCTCGATCAAGCGGCGGATCGTCAGGAACGTATCGTTCAAAGGACCGCAAGGTTTTTCGGTCAACGACCTTGTGGACTCTGACGAGACGCCCACAGAGTGGGGTACCGCGGCTATGGCAGCAGAAATTGTGAGTAGTTCTTCCTTTATGACTTGAACCTCGTGGGGGTTGGTCGCGCGAGCTCAAGGCTCTATTTCGTCGTTCCTTTTCTTCCCTCTTTTGCGCGTTGTACACCCTCGATGGGTCTTTACATATCGATGGCACCTGCATCGGGCCAAGAGACGCGAGGCGTTGTCTTCAGGAGGCCGTGGGCCGAGAGTCGTTTTTAATAGGTGTTCGCGAGGCGACACCTTCTTGCTTCTTACGCGGATCGCGAGGCGACGCGTAGTACTTCTTACGCGAATCGCGAGGCGACGCGTACATGTCCGAGGGACATCTTATGACGATCGGTCATGGTTCTTTTGCTCATGCTATGGGCGCAGATCACGAGTCTGCCTGAGGGTGCGCAGGCGGCGACCCTAGATATCGAAAAGGCATACAGGACGACGCCCATTCGCCCAGCGGACAAGAAGTATCTGGTTGTCGCGCACAGATTCGATCAATTTTGGCTTGATCATGACGCGCCGTTCGGGCTTGGAAATGCTTCCGGTCTCCAGTGCGAGATCGCAGATGCCACGATCGAGATTTGGAAGAAGCTTGGTGTTCTGGCTATCAAATGGGTTGATGACTTCCTCATTTTTCGTTTGGCTCTCGGCTTTCATATGGAATGGGGCGAGAAGGTCTGGATCTACGAATATGATCGTGAGGGGGCCAAGAGTCTGATTGCCCCCCTACAAGTCCCCTGGCATGTGTCGAAAGGACAAGAATTCGCCTTCATGTTTATCTATCTCGGTTTCTTCTGGAGCATTGTGGCCCGAACCGTGCAGGTCGCTGAGCACAAGCTTACGCGTCTCATTCAGAAACTCGTCACATTCAGGGACAAATTTCGCAACAGTCGGGTTCCTCTGAAAGAAGTCGAAAAGCTTAACGGCTCTCTCAATCACGTCACCTTCGTCTACACACATGGCCGTTCGCATCTCACCTCCTTCGCCGCGCTCATCGCCGATTACAGCAACATCGCGCCGGGCCGTGAACAGGTCAGATTCGCCCCCTCCTCCTTCTGGACGGACGTCGAATGGTGGATTGCCGAGCTTCAGGCTGGCACGCGTATCAGGTCCCTGAGGTCCCGCGGTCCCACTCGAGATCTCGGGATCTGGGTGGACGCATCTTCGGACTGGGGCGTCGGCATAGTCTGGAACACTCGGGAGTTCGCAGCTTGGCGTTGGCAGGCGGGTTGGAACGAGAAGAAGGGCTGTGACATTGGCTGGGGTGAGGCCATCGCGGTCGAGCTGGCCATCCTACTTGTCGAGCAGCAGGGCGTGCGAGACGCCAAGGTCCTCATTCGGAGCGACAACCAGGGAGTCATAGGCGCGTTTCAGAGAGGACGGAGCCGCAACTATATGGTCAACATGGCCATCAGGCGTGCCGACCTGGTCGGCATGGCCAATAATCTCGTTTTTGATTTTGTCTACGTAGAATCTAAGGTATGTTCGGGAGATTCTCTTCCTTCTTTCCCTGGCAACCAATTAACCTCCATCAGATCAACCTAGCGGACCCTATCTCGCGCGGAGTCAGGGTTCCAGGTTCGTCTCGCCTTAGGGCTCCCCCGCGTCTGCCGGACGCTCTCACGCCGTACCTGTCCCTTGATGGATAGGTCGGGTGATGACGAGGCGGCTGCTAGTGCAGTCGCGCCTTCTGAGGCGGTCGTTGATAGAGTCAGTCGCGCCGGCGGCTTTCTCGTCACACCTCTGCGCGCCTTAGAAGAGCGAATCATTACCCCCCGGCACCCACGTTTCGAAGATCAGTATTCTCTTTCCGTCTACCGTCCCCTCGTCTCAGCACGCGATCGCATCACCTTTTGGCTCTCCCCTTTCGCCGTCGAGTATTCTATTCAAGCACGCCGTCAGCTCTCTGACTCAGCCTTCGCGCGTATGCGCGCTGTACAAATTTCTTCTATTGATCAATCGACCCGCATCAATTACGGCGCGGGTCTACTTCGTTTCACTCAATATTGCGACTCTTTCGGCATCAGCGAATGGGACCGCATGCCTGCCTCGGATATTCTTCTCGCCGGCTTCGTCGCGGCGGGCGCCGGCAGGGTCGCTTCGGCACAGCAGTGGGTCAGTGGACTCAGGCTGTGGCACGACGTCAACGGGGCACCATGGTTGGGCGATCAGGCCCTCAAACGTGCCCTCGCCGGAGTCAAGAAACTCGCCCCCTCGTCCTCGCATCGTCCTCCCCGTCCTCCAGTCACTATTGAACACATCCGCGCTCTCCTGGAAGGCCTCGACCTTCTCAACACGAGGGATGCAGCCATATGGGCAGCGGCAGCCGTTGCCTTCTGGTCCATCTGCAGACTAGGGGAGCTTCTTGTCACCTCGCAGCAGGATTTTAGACCAGAGAAGCATGTCACGCGGGCATCGCCGCTAACGTTCGCGAGGGCGCGTAACGGGGTCGAATGCGGTACGCTTCACATTCCCTGGACCAAGACAACGGCCTCGGAAGGGGCTGACATCGCGATCACGGATCTCGCTGACCCCACGTCCCCTTTGTATGCGATCAGGTACCACTTGGTCGTTAACACCAAGGTCCCTAGTGACGCCCCGTTCTTCGCGTTCGAGCAGGGTGACTCGTGGCAGGCACTCACGAAAGGAGTGTTCTTGCAAAGGTGCAATCAAGTCTGGAAGGCGAGAGGTCTTCATATCTTGGAAGGAGGGCACAGCTTTAGGATAGGTGGCACCACGGAATGGTTGTTAAGGGGTACACCCCCGGACGTCGTTCAGAAGCAGGGTCGTTGGCTCTCGAATGCCTTTCTATTGTATTGGCGCAAGGTTCAGACTGTTTTACCGTTTTTTATTTCACAGGCCTTCAACGCTTCCGAAGCGCTTAGATTAGAGCAGATCATGGACAATTTCGAACGCACCTTGTAATATCATTGTCACTCGCTTCGCGAGTTCTCGTCTCGGCTCGCTCTGTGTGGGGTGTCTCGGGGACCGCAGGTCCTGGATCCTCGAGTTGTGAGCTTCGCTCTGGGGTGGTTTCTCGGTCCCGGATCTGCGGAGATCGGCAGGGGCCTGGAGATCACTTCGCGGGAGCAGCTCGAAGTTCCGTGGCTCGCGGCGCGCGCTCTCTCAGACGCGGGAGCCCGACGCGTCGCGCGGTGCTGCACGTGAAGACAAAGATGGATCACGTGACCCCCCGGCGCGTAGCGCCGCGGCACCACGGACTTCCCACACCCACACACTCGCCCTAGCAATTAGCCTTGCGCGTGAAGGCAGGTTCACGTTGCGCACAATATCCCTCTGCTCTATTAACCAAGCCAGTACACGTCGGCAAACGCAGTCCGCCCGTATCACTAGAGCCTACGCTATTCGTGGGCTTTTGCGTACTCGACGGTAAGTGAGTACTGCAACTAGCCAGTCTGGACATAGCCCAGGCCTGGCCGACACTCGGAAGTTGGAACTTGTCCTCTCGACGACGCGCCGCGCTCACGTGGTTGCTGTTGACGCTCACGTGATACTGATTTTTTTTTTTTGAACTCTGCATTTATATACCGCAACAAGGCTACCGTAGGGTGTCTAAGACGCGGTCCTGCTAATTACAACAGGGAAAGTCCGATGGGTTGGGTTGGGTGGGGTGATGTGTGCCGGGTGGGGGGTGAGTGATATGGGTGTGACGGGTTTTGGGTTGGTTGGGTGGACCGTAGGTCCGGTGTTGGATAGTTGCGTTTTTTCCGTGGGGTTCGAACCCACGACCATCAGAACACACAGCTACTGACGTAACCGTGAGCCGTCGACGCTGGAGACCGCTGAACCATTGCGCCGCCTCACGTGATACTGATGTCGTAGGCTGGAACCGCTCGAAATTCAAACTTCAAGCTTCAAGCCCAGTCAAATGCCTGTCTAGTCAGGCCGATTGCGACCTATCAAATGTGTCTGCATTCTACCTCAGTCGAGCGTTGCATAAGGCTTGGTGTCTCGGCGAGTCACATGACCGGAAGAATCTTGGGATCCTCGCGTTCGGGATCCCAAGATCTTTCCGCGAGATTCACTTACCTGACTTGTATTACATAATCACCGATTGCGCGTCCGTCGAGTCACTCTGTCTAAGTCGCGCGATGCGAGGGTGCTCTGGCTACCCACCATACTCCATCTCGCAGCCGTCTCGTGCGTGTTTCCATGTCGTCAGACCAACGGTTCTGCACATGCACGCAGTACTGTAAGGGTGGTAAATGGATATCCCTCTCAACCTACGACCGACATGCACCTCACCGACAATCGGCCCAATTCACCCAGTTCCTAGCCGAGAACGCCTCAGCCCGACTTCCTCGAAGTGGCTCTAGCGCAAGGACGACTCGAAAACGGAGTTTAGGTGATAACGATGGGGCAGCATGGAATGCAGAGAGGGGTCTGGCGAAGCACGCTCGTGCAGAGCGAGAGGAGGACATACCAGGGCAGTCTAGTGCTGCACCGGTGCGCATATTCTTATTTCTTTGTAGCTACATACACTCATGACGTGCACTGTTAGGATTTCGAGGGGGAACAGCCGTATCCCGTAGATCATCACGAGCTCACTGTGACTACGTCTGGTAATGTACATGATTTTGTGGAGCGGCCCGATGGACACACCACAGCGATGGATGAGCAGGATGTCGAAACAGCGTCACCCTCACAGCCCTGGACTCGCGTACCTATCTCTTGGCTCTCTCAATCTCCAGCCCGTCGGTCCACTTCTCCTAGTACTGATAGTCGGGTGGAAGACCCTACACTCGGTGACCAGGCTCGGCAGGAAAACGACTCGCTCCCGGACCCAGGGAGTATGACAGACCAAGTGATACACGAGACTCTGGACAATCCACCAGACTCCTCTATCCCACCTCCTTCCGAGGAAGTAAGATTTGCACGAGGTGAAACGATGCTCGACCAGAGCTCACAGCGCCTGACAGCAGACAATGTGCCCTCTCTCATCGAGGACATTGAGCTGACGCGCAAGTTCATTCGCGCCGTTCAGGAGGCTACACTAGACGACAACAAGCTCGATGCAGACACCCTCGACCGCCTGCGCAATCCACCGCGTACACCTCCTGACATCGACGATCCCGATGTTCGCATTTCCATCGACATCTACCTCGCCACCACGAATGCCTCGCAGGATACATACAAAGATGTCCGCACCGCCATCTTGCGCCGATACCCAGACTCTCGCATGCTCTCTTACGATCTTGTCAAGAAGCGCGTCTCCGAACTCAGTGGTGTCGTGTCAATCGTAGATGACATGTGCATCAATGCATGTATCTCCTACTCTGGCCCATTCAGCGACCTCGAAGTCTGTCCGACCTGTCGTGAATCTAGATGGGACCAGATAAAGTTAGCTTCCAGTCGAGGCAAGATGAAGGTGGCACGCCAGGTCCACCACACTATTCCCGTTGGTCCTCAATTGCAAGCTCGTCGGCGGTCGCCAGAGATGGCTACACAGATGCAACATCGAGCTCTGCGCACCGAGGCAATGTTCGCAGACTTCGAGAAGCTAGGCCGGATCGCGGTTGCAGCTTACGAGGATGTGTATCATGGCCGTGACCTGATCGAAGCTGTGCGTAACGGGTCCATCACCTCCAATGATACCGTTCTCCTGTTCTCGATAGACGGCGCCCAGCTATATCAGCACAAGGTGTCCGACGTCTGGATCTATATCTGGGTCATTCTCGACCTCTCTCCCGATCTCCGCTACAAGAAGAAGCATATTCTGCCTGGGGGCTTTATGATGGGGAAGCCGAAGAACATGGATTCCTTCATCTTTCGTGGCGTCCAGCACGTCTCCGCGCTTCAGAAGGAAGGCCTGCGTACATGGGACGCTGCGAAGCAGGCACTTGTTGTGGACCGGCCGTACGTTGCGTTTGGCGCCGCTGACACGCCCGCTATGGCCCTTCTGGATGGAATGGTTGGCCATTCGGGGCGTTGCGGATGCCGGTTTTACTGCACCCTCCGAGGAAGGCATAAACGGGGTGCTCCGCATTACTACCCCGCCTGTCTCAAGCCCGATCTATACCACATACCTGGGTGTGATCACGACGACGTGAGTCTGCGCTCATTAATCTATGTCACATCTGCGGAGACAGAGACAAGGTGAGTAAGATCATCAAAGCAGCTTCGCTTCACCTGACACTCCAAGTTTAGATACAAGGCCAATCTCGACGTTGTCGTGAAATCATCAAACTCCACTCAATACAAGAAGAATCGACTCGAGACGGGAATCTGCAAGCCGAGCCTCTTTAGCGGCCTTCCACGTTTCCTTGGAATTCCTGCCGGATTCCCCGCCGATCTCATGCATCTCGCTTCTCTCAACCTGACGGACCTTCTGCTCAGCCTTTGGCGCGGCACCATCGACTGCGACAAACGGGATGACAAAGCAACTTGGGGTTGGTTCGTCCTGGAAGGCGATACATGGAAGACCCATGGTCGCAAGGTTGCAGCAGCGACGCCTTATCTTCCTGGGTCATTTGACCGCCCTCCTCGAAATCCCGCAGAGAAGATGTCAAGCGGTTACAAAGCCTGGGAGTTCCTCATGTACGTCTATGGTTTGGGACCTGCACTACTCTATGGTGTACTCCCGGACCAGTACTGGGGCAACTACTGCAAGCTGGTGTACGGAATTCGAATACTGCACCAATTTGTCATCACATTGCCGGAGCTGCGCAGTGCCCAAAAGGCCTTGATCGAGTTCTCGGAAGAGTTTGAACTGCTCTACTACCAGCGCAAAGCAGAGCGACTTCACTTCTGTCGACAGAGCGTGCATCAGGCACCTCATCTTGCTCCCGAGACGGTACGCATCGGGCCCCTCGGGCTTGTCTCGCAATGGGTCATGGAGCGCACAATAGGCGATCTTGGCCAGGAGGTCAGACAGCCGTCAAATTTTGTGGCAAATCTGTCGCAGCGTGGCCTTCGTCGCGCCGAGGTCAATGCTCTGAAGGCGATGATCCCGGACCTCGAACCCGACACTTCACGTCTTCCTCGGGGTTCCGTATCCCTGGGTGCAGAGTACGTTCTCCTTCGCGCAATGGACACATGTGCTCGTGCTGTTCGTCGCAGCGAAGCAGAAGCAATCCGCACATATTTGGATGAACGGCATGGACAGTTTCCGAGTCAGCACACCAATGGCTGGATCAGAAATCCGGTGGTCACACGGTGGGCCCGATTACGTCTGCCAAATGGACAGGTCGCTCGCTCTGCCTGGAAGGAATTGTGCAAGCCCCTTGGCAATGTACGAATGTCGAGGAATGTCAAGGTGAGTAAATACCAGCTATTCCGGTGGTACATTGCTTACCGATGAGACCCTCTTGTTTCCAGCTTAACCTCAATGGGTCGACTCGCATCGGTGAGGTGCAGTTCTACTGCCGCTTACGAGTGCAGATAGTCCCGGGTGGAGACGATTCCGCCCCTCAACAGGATCTGCACGGCGTCGATCACAATGAGAGTGACACGTTGGACCTTTCCGATGACGGAGAACTCATAGAAGGCGAGAGTGTCGACACAGTTGCGGTTGTCGCCTTGTATGGGCCACCGGATGAAGAGCTTCTCCAGGTGTCGTCCCAGACTGTCTGGCTCGCCCCGTACCTCGGCGAAACAGGTCTTGTGGTGGTGAAAGCAAGTTCTATTCTTTCGGTAGTCGCCATGGTGCCGTACAAGAACATCGGGGGCCCCGAACATGCCTCCGGTTATATCGAAGGCCAGAGATATTTTCTTGTCGAAAAACCTGGGTTGGATATAATGTACAAGGCTGTCGGAGAAGAGCTTGAAGATGAATGATCCTTATATAATTGTGTTTTTATCCGAGTGTATATCTACTAGTACTGTACTGTGCTGGCTGGCACCTCCCAGGCAAGTGTCGACCCGAAGTCAGCGACTCGGATTCACTGAGTGTAGCACCATGTAATATCTCTTCCCCATAAATCAACTTATATCTATACCTCCTCAAACGAAGATTTTGGAAACTTAGTTTAAGATGTCCCGACAATATCAAACCTTTCAATATGTCGGTCACCAGTGTATGCGCGCCTGGTCTCGAGTTGCCTTAGTTGGCACGCTTCCTGGAATTCACGTAACTGCAAAGTTTTTGCGCAACTGCAACTCTACCACTACTCTACATCCTCCATCCTCTCATCATCTGTATCCCCCAGGCTCTCATCTTGTTCATTCTCCATCCCGTCATCAGCAGCATCTGACTCAGCTATCAGTGAGGTGGTCATCAAGCCCTCCTCCCAGAGACCATGATGTTCGAGGGCCCTGTCAATGTCCGGACATCCGAGATGCTCATGACACAGACGCTCCACGAGGGTGAGTCGCTCTTCAGCATATGACAACCTGTACTTGACTTGCTCCAACTCAGCAATGCGACGATCAGCGATCTGTAGTGCAACCTCGCGTCTCTGTAGGACAGCATGGAGTTGGACGTGGTGCGCGTCAAGGTCATCATAGCTTGCCCGTGTAGAGCACCAAAGGCGCTCCCAGAAACCCAGCCCAATCTCTTTAGGGAGCGGATCAGATGGAGAGATCGCGGGGTTCTGGCCTACGAACGGGGATGGCGAGAGACGTTCCGCAGGTAGTATATTGCTTCCCGAGTCTGTTGCTGAATGCTATGTGTTAAACCCCAGATAAATGTGTGATCAATTTGACTACACGCACATTGCGGACTTGGATGAGCGACTCTGCAACTTGCCATCGCCTCCGAAGCTGTTTTCGGAATGGCCGGTCTCCCTTCAACCCGTTTCACGAGTCGATCATGCAACCAGACTTCCAGAAGTGGGTTCGTTCTTTGTATGCCCGCAGACCTGATAATAAAAGTGTTTAGGATCAGAGAGTCAGTGGCACCTCGTAGAATTTTGACATACAGACTACCCATCGGGCGCATACTGGTATGCTCGGGACTGAAACGGTTCTGTTTTGAAGCAGGTCCGAGAAGCACATTTTGGGATGATACACTTGGAGTCAAAGCTCGTTGGTAAGATGAAGGCATTGGAAAGGAGGTAGATGCTTTACTCGTCGGTGATGCCGCCATCGCCGCGCGAGGCTCACAAGTCTTTATTTGGGTACAGAACCAAACAAGCCAAAGCTGTGGGCAAATTCTTCCCCCTCCTGTTCTGTCGTCTTGCCCACTTCATCGTAAAACAGCCCCACCGCCCCAGAAATGGCCGCTAACTCAGACACATTTTCAGGCCATGCAGGAGGTGGTGCAATGTGAGTCTCGGAAATTATTTTCCCTCTCGCAGTCGAAAGATATTTTGTTGCTCATTGCTATCTGTTTTAGCAACCTCGACGATGCACCGTTTCAATTTCGGCCTACAATTTCACCTTCACCCGCACCAGAACGAGGCCGCACATCACTTCTTGGACAGTCTAACTTCCTGTTTCAGCCAAGTCCTGAAGCTAGCGGCATAGCACTTTTCGGAAATGGTGCGACGCCAACGCTGTTTGGCCTGAATCCCCCGCATGATGTAGGTCTAGTCAGCTTTGTCCAAGGAGCAAAAGTCCTTTATTACTTACTCCGCAACCCTGTCAGATGACATCAAGTTCGAGAGCGTCAACACCGTATCACCGGAACGACCTGCATTCTATCTTGTCCGGTCATTCCGATCTGCTGCGCAGCAGCAATCAAGGACATTTAGATGCACTGTATCAAGAATGTTCCCGTCTGCAGCAAGCAAACACCACGTTGCTCGCTGAGAACACAGCACTAAAGTATGTACTCCCCAATAATATTTCATTCTTCGGTCGTTCATTTCAGATTTTCTATCCAGATTCTCGCTGAAGGAGCTCAAGGAACTCAGCATCGCAATGATAAACAGCCGAACGACCAGCCATCCACACGCCGATTCCAGGCATCCGGCGGACCGCTCAGGTAGCACCGCCCTGACTACGCGTGCAGCGCCACCTCTCTTGTCCAGCCGCGACTATCCCGCAAACAAGTTCTGGCGCAAGCGCGACTGGCAGGTGGCCAAGACCGCCAACACCGGCATCACCAATGTCGCCGTGGAATCCAAAACAAAAGGCAATTCTCGTGCTTCAAAAGGCATCAATGTCAACATGCGGTATGTTTGCAACGAAGATGGGACAATGGTAGATGGGTTTGTTGCCTCCGGCATCCGGAAGGTTGCGCGCTCGATCTGGAAGGAGTTGCTCGATCATAGTCTCGCTCCTCTCACCTGGAGTGAGGTTTCCCTGGCAGCCGGTGAGCATTATCATGCAGAGCTTGCACATCACTTCCCCCAACTCCGTTTGTGCGAGGGTCACTGGATGTCCGGGCAAATAGCGACGGACTACTATCCGTCGTGGATCAGCAAGCCTAAACGCAAGGCTAAGGTCCTCGGACTGGCACTCACCCAAGTTGTGCCAAACATCTCGGAGTCCGACTCCGATTCCGATACTGATGATGAGTCAGATGACGGTCGCGAGTCGTCTCTGAACCAGTCATCACGCAAAAGGATGGCCAAATCTCACCGCAACCCTGGGCCAGCACCGAAGAGACCGAAGTCAATGTCCCGGCGTTCCAAGACAACTGCCTCATCTGAGGAGCCCGAGATCGTGCCAGGCATCGCGACATCTTCCAGCCCACAGGTGATGCTCCTGGTACGTCTCTATCCCTGCTCTCTACCTTGTTCATAACTCATGATATCTGTTCAGCGAGGGATCGGGTACCACAATCCATTGTGAGTAAATCAAGTTCTCGATCAGTATGTCCAACTCACGGGCCTCTGCGCCACAGGGGTGACTTGGACTACACTCCCGAAACAACAGTAGCGGACACACAGCCAGGTGACCAAAGCGGCGGTACCGCCGGGCATCTTGGAGGCCATATCGACTCGGAGGAAATACAGCAGGGCAGTGCTGAAGGTTTGTTCGAGCTTTACTTCTTTTGAGACATATGCAACCATCTTCGCGCTGACACATGTCCTTACAAAGGGGTCGATCCCGAAGACATTCAGACTGCAAAGCTGTCAGATGTGGAGCCACCGGCAGATTCACCTCAGCAGGCAACACTGCCGAGTCCGAGTCGGTCACCCCTCACGACATCCAATCCAAACCGTCTCACGGCAGTGTCGACCGAGGCTCACCAGCACACTGCGGAAGATGCACACATCCGATTGGAATCCGAAGAACTCCCATCCGAGCTCCACGCTCCCCGCAGGGTTGAGAATATGGAGCCTCAAGCAGTAGCAACGCCGGCTGCTCAGGCGTCGGGTCGGCAGCCCAAGAAGACGCGCGGAACCCGCGAAAGAGTGCCCCAAAATGCCACAGCCGAACCCTCCGAGGGAAGTTCAACTGAGCCGAAGGTGACGAAGAGCCGAGTATTGCGTATTGGGCGTCTCAATCATGCCAAGTAAGTCACGATTTTGGTCCTGGGTCTGCTGCTGATGATCTTGATGCTGGTATGTAGAAACCTCTGTGCTCGTGAATGGAAAGTGTTACACCCCAAGGGTACTCATGCCGAGTATGATCAGTACTGGAAAAACCTCACGGAGGACGTTCGCGCGGTAAGTCGAGATTTCTGCATTTCGCGAGACATCACACTCACCCATTACGTTCAGAAATTCATGGCTATGGAGACGAACATGGTGTGTGGCGCATTGTTGTGTCTAATATCCACAACGCTCATCTGCTCACATCTATCAGGCCCAGTCTGCTGTACAGAGCACAGAACCGGCGGCGGCGTGAAACCCAGCGGTCCCTTGTCTCTAGTGAGTTCTGTTAGTATGTGCCATTGAGTTCTAATTTATCGGGTCATCTAGATACTCTTGTTCCATGGTAACTCGTCTTCGAAGCATGTTTATGGGTGGTGTCGCGCGCGGATGACATGCATAGAGAGGATGGGAACTCGGGGGAGGCCTGGCTCGATTTAAAATGATGTGGTTAGATTGACAGCTCGATATCAATAGAACTGCGCTATTTGTTCAATCGCATGAGCTAGATATGAATACAAAGAATGCTCGGCGAGCCTCAAATGGGCTCGATCCTGCTCGACGAGGCCCGTGTGAATTCTGCAAAGCCATGCTGATCCTGTCATTTCTCGAATCGATCTCACTCGCTTCCGATCGCCCTGCACCTGCTATATCGTCAAACAGCTATCCATTTCCATTGTATTGCTCCGGGTTGCTCACAATCGGCCAGAATCGACGGGATTTTGACTGGGCTTCAAGCTTCAAAGTCGGACGATGGATGCGCTCTGCGCGATCGCCTCTGGCCAACCCAAGTACCTATACTAGAGTTAGCGTGAGATTGGTACACTTCGCAGGGGATTTGATACCCGGGGGCGCTGATATTCTGTCGCATCGGCCATGGCCATTCCTCAATATGTGTATGAACACCGAGAATAGTCGTCTACGTAGCCGGGAGAAAAAATATACGGCCAGGAGAATCACTATCGTACTACTACAGGCGCGCTGACACAGTCAGCTTGCCGAACTACACAAAAATGGAGACGTGTAAGGTAGGAAATAACAATCCATAATTGCGGTAAGGAAACACT